>VUQK01010761.1:17962-41668 GCA_015106715.1 Bujurquina vittata | reverse complement strand
TGGGAAAAAACCAAGCCAATTAAAAAAAAAAAAAAAAAAGAAATTTTGGTGTGAAAACACCAAAAAACTGATGACACAACCGAGGCAGGCTGTGGTGACATTGTCTGACTGTGTTTGCTGGGAGGAGCTGCAGAGATGTTTCACTGCAATTTGTGCGTTGACCTCATTTGTGATTTTATGTATAAAACTATTCATGAAAAAGGAAACAGAAGCACTCTCACTGATTTCAGAAACAGCAGCTACTGATTTACATTCAAAGTCCCTGTGCCAAAAATCACATAGCACACTGAACCCCAACAGGTTTTGCACCATGTCATCATCCCCATTCTTTTTTTTAATGGCAGCTTGCACATGAACAGCCATGCACGCGTAACATTTTTTGACACATGATTACTTAGTGACTAATTAAGGGCATGTGCATGTGTGTGCATAATTGTGTGAATGAGTGTGTTGGTGGAGCGACACCGAGCCAGTCCAGATTGACTTGCATGACTAATGTGCCCCTGAAGGTTAAGGAGCTCAGGAATAACTGGAATAAGTTCTGATAAGTTTTACTCTATATAGTTTTTACAACACATCGACATATGAAGACTTTAAAAACATGCCACTGAAGTATAGCTGTGAGGAATATAGTTTTAATTTGCTTCTCATTGTCACTGATATCCAGTTTCTTAGTTTCTTGTTCAATTTAGGGTCACGGTGGGCTGGAGCCTCTCCCAGTTGTCATGTGGTGAAAGGTTGGGTGCACTCTGGTCAGGCTGCCAATCTGTGACAAGGCTAACACAGAGAGACAGCTAACCATTAACCCCTATAGCCAATTTAAAATCAGCAGGTAACCTAGGAGATTAGGGAAGTGGGACTGCTCAGAGGGAGCCTACATTGCCAAAGGAACAGGCCCCAGCCAGTCTGGATTCAAACCCTGGACCTTTTTGCCAAATATAAAATAATTTTAAAAAGACAAATGTTTATAATGAATTGTATCTTTAATGTAGAAAAATTCCTTCTCTTGCTTCTACATTTTTTTTTGCAGGCAGGACATATTTGACATAACCCCATTTTATCCTTGCAGCCAAATTTAGTAAAAGCTGGCATAGCCAAAAAAAAGGTCCAACACATGTTTTGCGTTTCATGGAAAGTTCATCATTTCAAATAATTCCCCCAAATGCCAACAAAAGATTTTTTGAAATTTAGAACAGTAGAGCAGATCATCTATTAGGGTCAGCAGTTTGATCCCTGGCTCCTCCAGTCTGCATGCCAGAAGATCCTTGGGCAATATAGCGAACCCCGAGTTGCTCCCAGTGGATGCACTGAGAGCATCAATTGTAGGATGAATATTAGATAGAAAGCATTTAAACATAAAAAAAAGTACTTGCATGAATGAATGTATGAATGGATGAATGAGACATGTTGTATAAAGCGCTCTGATATATTAGAAAAGCGCTACTAGTACCAGTCCGTCACATTTAAAACCCCCCACCTGTGCTGAATACAGTACTGTGCAGTACTGTGTGTACTTCTATGGGATTTATATACTGGGTCCAGTTTGCTTGCCAAAAAAAAACAAAAGCAACGAATCCAACTTTACCACCTTAGCCCAAAAGCAAAGATAAACATGTAACATGTCACATCTGTGAGGAATGATGATCATAAGAAGGTCAGTGTGTTGTTTTTCACAAGTAAATTTTTTATACAAGCGATTGTTTAGTTCATTGGAATAAGGCAGAGGAGAAGCCACCTCATCTCTTCATGTGTAAGATAAGGAGGGATCAAGCTGTGTTTACATGGCGTGAGGCTTGAGGCTGTTGCGTGTCAGGCCAGGCCATCTTGCAGAAAAACTGTTGAATGAACCATGGGCCCCTGATTCCCAATACAAAGGCTTCAAATTTCAGAGCCAATCAGAGCACCGGCCTCAGTGCAAGTTCAGTTTACCAGGCACCTGCGTGTTTGTGCAATCTGTCAGTCACATTATTATCCGCGATATGTAAGGTGATGTCGGGCCCCCGGCGTGACGTAAAACCTGAGGTTGTAAATGTGAAACAACAAACCATCTCCCCATAATGTGGCTGGCATGCACAAGTAGGATAACACCTGTGCTTCTAGTATTTTGTGACCTGTTTTAGTGAGTTTGCTGGGCTAAAGATTCATCTCATTAAAAGGGAAATAAAGCAAGAAAATGATATGCTTTAGAGAGAAGTTGACAGAGGAGCTTTATGGAGACAGAACAAGTTGTTCAATCAACAACTCCTCTCTGTGAGTATTCAGAATGATTTGGTACTGATAAACCCGGGTTCAGAAAGTTGTCATTTTTTGACCTCTCTGGTGGTTATTTTTCTAATGGACCTAAGAGCAGTAAATGTACTGACAAACACATCTCATTATGTGCACCTAGAGACCTGAGAACATTCTAAAACACTGGAATCGCTCTCACGTCACAGTGCTTGAAAAGCAGTGGACACTCATCAGCAGGCATGAAGCACGGAAAATGGTGAGAACTGAGAGTCAACCTTAAAGTAAGTTCAAATCAATACTTTTATGCATTCCAACTCTGAATCAGTGTCATATACCCTCAGATAAACCCTCTACACCAGGCCTGGGAGCTGTATAGCCTGCAGACCACATCTGGCCCTTTTTGGTTGTTCCTGATCAGCCCGTGTGAGGTCACTGAGAAATTGGGATTCAAATTTAAATAAGTATACATCAGTCAGTCTGTCCCATTTCATCTGCCGCACATGTCTTGCTTTTGTTTGGAGCGTGACTGCTATTTTGTTTTATTCATTTACACACATATGTGTGTACAAGGAAATGCAGCTTCGCTGTAAATGCAACGGAATAGATGCTCAGGAGGGATGTGAGTTTGCGAGCCCTGGGCTAGAAAGATTGCTGCACAATGTAGAGTTTTTAGCAAAGTATGGACTTCTAAATATTTGTTTGCTGAAGTCAAAAGTAAAGTTGTGTGCTTAGTTTGAGAAAAGCAGATTGCTGCGTTTATGGATTACAGTTTGAATCGCTATGAGACTGAACACGCAGACAAAAATGCAAGAATGTGACTGATGCAGACATCTGAGCCTTTGCTAGCAGGGGCAACAAGGACATTTTACCAAGCTTTACACATCCAGGGACGAAGCAATCAAGATGAGCGTTTGGTGGGTTCTGCAGCACTAAAAACAGGGGAAAGAAGCATTTGAGAACGTCCCCCTCTCCAGGCAGCTGTAAGAAAACATGAATACGTGATGGAGGACACTGAAGGAAATCTGGAGTTTCAGAACCATACAGATACATCAGCTAGTGCTGTGTAAGTCAGGGCAAAAAACAATATTTACCCTATTGTTGATGTTGTAACTAAAATGGTTAAATTCTTCAGGATAAGAGCACTGAATCACAGAAAATCACAGCTGTTTTTATTCATCTCTCAAAGAAAAGAACTTTCCACACATAAGGAAACATGCTCAGAAGAAGCTGGTTCTTTTTGGATCTACCTTCATATGTGAACAAACATTCTCCGGGATTAAGTTTAATTAATCCAAATACAGACCTTCTGTGGTCCTTCACATTTCCACCCCAGACACTGAACACTGTCGTCAAGTGTTGTTGTCTTAAAGGACAAAACAGGCAAAATTTCTCTAACTCAGCAAGAAAAAAAAAAGAACTGTCGATGATGAACTGATGAATTAATGATGCCTGTTCCACGTTTTCATTGCATGACTATAACATCTACTCTTACCAGTAGCAGTTTATAATGAGATTAAAAAAAATAATATCCAGCAGAATTGGCTTCAGCTCAATGGTGCCACCCTTCACAACACTCCCAGATTCTCATGTTAATGGTTCATCCCTGCTCTACACTCTGTCTACCATCAAGTACTGTGTACATTTAGTAACTAGCAGTAGGTTAGCATTTTAGCTGCGTTGTGTTTAGCTGTATTTCTAATGTGGGCAAAACATCCCCAGAAGACTCTTAATGTTGCTCCATATTTGCAAAATGTTTAACCATGTGAGCAATAAAATCAAATTCAATTAGGTTCAATTCAGGTTTGCAGCATAGTATCGGCACATAGAAAATTTGGGGCTCAGGAGGTATGCACTCTACTGAGCGTCCTACTATTTTGAGACAGAAAATGTTTTATTTGTTAGGTAAAGCGTAGTATCCGGCTGTCCTTCTCCACTTCCTTGCTGAGTTTGATGTTTGAAACATAAGTGGATTTGTTTTCCTGTGAGTCTTGTCTGCGGACAAGGAAGCTCAGTGTAAAGCACTTTTGGAAATTTGGCTTTAGGTCCTCGACTTTTTCCATCATGCATTCTACAGACTTGTATCAGAGGCAACTGACAATTCCAAATTTGTGTTACTTGAATGAGCAGTGCAGTCCGTGTACGTGTCTACACAGTGATCTTACAAATGCTTAACCTTAGGCGTCACTGAGCTGCTGCCCTTTGCAGCACTGTTTACGTAACTGTAATGGTTCTCTGTGAAGAGCAGGAGGGGAGAAGAAAAGAAAAAGGGGAAGGTAGCAAGTATTTAGCAAGGATTAATATATTTAATTTCCCCTCACACGGTCACGTAGGCTCACTCGTAATACCCAATTTTAATAAAATCTGTTGAGCCACACTCCAGGTTGTTATGTCAACATTTCGCCCCCTCTGTGTGCTCCCAACCCCACACACACATACACACGGCAAATATTACATAAACTCCCACCAGGTACCTGAGCCGCTGCTGTGTACAGCCTGGGTTGTGTGTAAAATTATATTACACTGTGCCTACTTGGAAAATGGTTGTTTTCTTTGTTATAGTGCCAACAGATACAGATGGTACACTAAAGCAGCAACATGTCAAAGAAAATTTACCTTATTTAACAGATAGATATCATCAGATGTTCTATTTTTGTCTTTAAGTACAACCATGGCCCCAGCAGTTGGTATTGAACCATTTAACAGAAATTACTTATTGTGTGTGTTTGCTTTTACCAGTCATTCATGCAAAATGTGTGGCACTGCGAGATGTTCGGAGTTTTCTTGCATGTACTGCCTGTTTGAAAACCTCTCCTAACATTTAAATCCTTTGCATGACCTGTTTTTAATTTCTAACTGTATAAACGTTTTTCCTGAAGCCACACTTGGATAAATGTGCATCAGTCAATCAATCAATCAATCAACCAATAAATCACATATACCTCTGATCTCAACTCGTTACGTGTTGAGATTGACAGGGCACACTTCTCCACAGAAGAAATTTCTTCCATTCCAGCCTCTCCACCATCACCAGGGACACGATTATGAACCAACACAAGACTGCAATGTGCTAGAAGAGAATCAGCAAGGAGCCTGGTGAGAAGGTGACAACTGCTGGTGCAATTATTAGTGTGAAATGGAAGGGGAGGGGGGCTCATCTGTTGACACCTAAAGCATTTAGAGTTTCTATAAAGAGGAGTGGGCCACAATCCCTCCTGAGATGTGCACAAACCTGGTGACCAACTACAATAAATGTCTTACCGCTGTGTTTTCAACACGAGTTTCGCCACCAAGTATTAAGTCATGTTTACCTTGGGGATCAAATACTTATTTCACTAAATGACATGCAAATCAATAGCCCTGCAGCAGACTGACGACCTATCGCTGATGTCAGTCTACCCTGCCCTGTGACAGCTGGGACAGGCTTCAGCCCCCCTGCAACCTTGAACTGGAAGGCAGAAGAAAATGGATGGTTGGCGGATGGATGGATGGATGGATAAGACATTAACACACACACACACACATAAATACACACACACACTGTTCTGGCCATCTTCTTTGTTTTTGTTTACACCTGTGCTGTCTAATTACCTCCCATTTGGACTCTGTGTGATGCCATTGCACCAGCTAGTGAGAGGGTGAACACTAAGTAGCCAGCATGGATATTCCTACTGTTCAGCTAATGAGCGATAAATGCATGTTCTTCTCGAATAATTACATAGGCATTATGCGCAGGCATGCATATTGGTCTTCAAGTTGGACACAATTCAACCTTCTAAATGTGCTCCGATACGTGTGTGTGTGTGTGTTTGATTATAAAAGTAAACAGGAAGGTATTAAAAGCCTCACGAAGCGCACATAAATTAAAACACACACTACTTTGAAAAGTGCCTTGCATTTATTTTCTCAGAAGAAGTTGAACATTTGGTACAACAGCTGCAAAGTTACTTCAAAGTTTGATGTTACTTCACATTATGACGTAAAGGGAACCTTAAGTGAAAGGGCACTGGAGAGGTGAACCGTTAAAACATGCAATGAAAAACAACACCCAAACCTCACAGGAAAAAAACCCTGTGGTTTCATGCTCTTGTGACTGATTTATTTGAGATAAATGACCTAAAATGATCCCACATCATGGAAAAAGAAAAGCCACCTCTGAAGTATAAGTAATCCTAGTTGATTGTGGAACCTATTGCATATTAGCTGGATTTCCTAAACCCCTTTTGGAGATTTTGAGCTCAGCAGCCCAGTGAAAAAAACGATATGCAATGGCGCTTATGAGACTAACACAACAAATTATTTAAAAACAAATTAAGTCACCAACACAGTTTTGACCTATTTATTTAGATGGTATTTAATATAATAATTATATGAGTATTGTGATGATTATGATATCATTTTAAATATTTGTCCCGTTGTAGAAAAATAGCAAAAACAACAAAACTTTGAAATCACATAAAAAAATCATGTAGTAAGAAAAGCCGTAAAAATAGCAAAAGAGCCAACCTTTGCTTTGATAGTGTTGTATACTCTCAGCCTTCTTTCTGCCAGCCTCGTGAGGTAGTTACTTAGGTTGTAAAGGAAGCCCCACATATTGGCGCTTGCTAGCTCCCTTTAATTTATTCTGAACTCCAACTTATCCCAAGATATGCAAGTTGGGTTTAGGCTGGGTGAGTGTCATTGGAAAATGGCCCTTAGCCCATAACTTTAAGCTGTAGTGTGGACTGAAAAGTGACCCAGTGGACCCAGTACGGGCAAAGTAGAAGATATGGTGTGTCTCCTCAGAATGCTGTGGTATAGCCACATAGCTTCTTAGCTCATGCAATTCTTGCCTTTGCTTTGGTCGCTACTTGAACTCTGGGAAGCAATGACATGCTATTGTTTGGCAGTTTGAATGAGTATAAATTGGGCTAATCTTCTGCAGCAAAGATAATTCTTGTTCTTACCTTCCTGGGGCCGGCCTCATTAAACTGTAAATACAGTGTATAGTAGTACACTTGCAGTAAATCTTGTTTTATTTGACGTAACACTGCAATTGAAAATACGGCCCACTATAATTTTCAGTGTCACCTACAAAAACCTCCTAATTTAATCTAAAACCGTAATTAAAATAAAGTACATAAAGTTTTACTGAAACTATATTTCATTTGAATCTTTATGGAAACCAAAGTCAGCCTAAAGAACAAGTGTAACTTCAGCGGATCCTGACAGCGGGTCAATGAGAGGGTTACAGGAAGGCTTGCCCTCAGTGCTCAGCTGCAAGCTAGCTAATTAGTCCACAGCATGAGAAGTTTTTCTCCTGCTGTTCACAACCAGACTTCTCACCTTTGTACCTCCTTTATTCCTGCAGCAGTGGCAGGCCTCCAGAGAATCCACACCTAATTGGGGGTTTTTTTACCCTTAAAGCTACTGCCTTTCTGCTAAATGTCATTCAGAAAGTAATTTCATGTTTTATGTTTCATACAGTGCTAAAAAAGTACTTGTGTGCTCCATGCAAACTTAATGAAATTTCAGTTTTATATGTAAACTCACCTACTGCTTTGTTGGGTATGCATGCCCAACTACTTGTTAATGCAAATATCTAATGAGCCAAATACATGGAGCAACTCAATGCGTTTAGGCTACGATCATGCAGACATGGTCAAGGCAACCTGCTGAAGTTCAAACCGATCATCAGAATAGGGGAATAAAAGTGATTCTAGTGACTTTGAAGGGGGCAGTGTGCCACACAGGCTGGTCTGGTAATTTCTGAAGCTGCTGATCATCTGGAATTTTTCTGAAAAAGGCCTTAAAGAGAATAGTCAGAAAAAGAGAAAATATTGAGTGGGCAGCAGTTCGCTAAGAGAGAAAATGCCTTGTTGATGCCAGAGGTCAGAGGAGAACGACCTTTTGTGAGTCTGGTGAGTGTATAGGTATAGAATACAGAATACACTTCAGTAATTCTGTCGTTCTGTTGGGGAAAGCAAAGCAAGCACTGCTTGTCCAGTGAAATCTTAAAATAGACATAAATTAAAAGCGCAGTGAAAGCCATCGCTCTCCTTTCATCTCTAACAGGATTCTGTCATAAGCTCTTTGCATTACTTCTTTGCACCATCCTTTAAATTACTGCCATCCTGTGGCTGCAGTTGGCTATTGTCACTGGAAGCAGGCTTAACTCTGCGTGCCTCCACTGACATCTGAGGCAGCTTGATTTGATGGGCATGCCTGTGTCTAAATAACAATTGACAAAAATGTCAAGATGAGAGGGCAGCAGCCTTTTCTGGTTATTTACACATAAACATTGTAGATAAGCCTCTGCTCTTTGAGGGGCGACTGATGGCATGCTAGCATGCGCAACAAGTTGTGGGTGGCTCTCCTTTCACTGAACTGAGATAAGTTACAGTTACTCTGATTTATCATCACTACAGATCATTTTTACTTTGTGTCACAAGATGTGTGCTATAGGAAACTTTTAATAACTCATTTAACAAGGAAAGCCTTGATGATGGAGAGAGGATGTCAGCTCCTACCATGCAGGCTCAACAGGCACTTTCATATTAGCATCTAAGAAAAATAATTTGGTTAAATGAATGTATTAATTTCCCTGTAGATATCAACAGTTGACCATGTCATGCAGTGCTCAAGCCTTTTAATTCAGCTATGATTTCCTTTGCTATTAATAAATCAAGGGGCAGAATGGTCCAGTAAGTGGCAGTTCTCTGCAAGAGTTTCTAAATTCATTAAAAAAAAAATTCAGAGATATGTGGTCTTCACAGGACATCAAATACTGGAGATGAAGCAGAATATAAAGTAGACCTTTTTACATGGAGCTCATCCTTAAACCTCTGCAGCAATAACACTGATCCGTATACACTAATGGTGAATGTTTTCCTGCATAATAAGTACTTTTGCTTTTGATACTTTATGTGCAGTTTTCCAGCAGTTCATTGTTATGTACAGTGAGATGGTTTCACAGTGTTTAGTGTTCTATTGCTAAAACACTTGATGAATGGTTCTATAAAATTCATCCAGCATTCATTATTGTCAGCTAATGGTTTAGTTAACAATGGAAGTAATAATATTTTACAATTCTTTAGTCAGGAAGGGGTGCAAAAAAACAAGGTGTCATGCAGAGTGCAGCACAGGCAAGAGAATAAAAGACAGGCAGCACAGTTTTAATCTAGTCCAATTTGTTTTGCTGAACTATAAATTAAATAATGACACTGACTGAAATTTGCTGGCTGTAGCGAACACAACCAGCCTACTTGTGTGTTGTGGTTGTAAGAGATGCTTTTGAAAAGGCCTCATGAAATACAGTGCAAGTTTTTGTTTTGCCCCAAAGGAAGGGGCATGCTGTGCTGGAAAAGAAAAGAGGTAGGCTTTCTTGAGTGACATTATTCTGGAGAACAAGGCGGATGGACTGTATTCCATTTGTTGTAATGACTAAAATGCTGGAAAATAAATGATGAATGTAAAGGGTGAGGTCTCAACTTCCACCACATACTATTGATCAATGTAGTATTTTATTTTATTTTTATGTTTAAAAATAAAATTTGACTGATGTCCCTTGTAGGTAAGAGGTCGCCACTGTTTTTAGTTGATATCTTTTGCATACAGTAATTCCAGGTGTATCCACACACTGTGCAAAAATTTGTCTTCCTCGTGATGATGAATGCATTTGTTTGCTATGTCTCAGTTGTGAGTGAAGCACAATAGTCACAGCAGACAAACTTGTCATAATAGGAAAAGCACAATTGCTGCTAAAAATATTAATAGCGACTCCATTCTCTGCTAAGTGTCCCCATGACTGTGTAACTGAGCCGACGTGCGCAACACCAGAGCCCTGAAACTGAAATAGCTCATCTGACATCAGACATCCTAATTTGTTAAACTACATTTTTACTTTTCTCACTGGTACGTGTTAAAATATCTTGAAATTTTGTGAAATCGTCCTATGCTTCCCGAGAGAAGTCAACTGTGAAGATTTTAAGACTAGAGGAAACGATACTTCAGAGCATAAATTCTTCATAAAGAAAAGAAAAAAGAAGCGCATAAGGTCATAACACACTGCAACTTTAATTCTGAAAATGTGCAATGAAGTCAATGAAGTGAAACACATTTGCAAAGAAAATGGAAATGGAAGCTCAGTCAGGGAGTCCATACTTTATACACTCAGTATTTTAGGGGCGGACAGTAAATTTTCCCACGGGGCCACATGAGAAACTGGCACTGCTCTGGAGGGCCTCACCAATAAGCTTATAAAGATATGAATGTTAGTATTGAACAGAGCTGAGCAGAACTATTATAACATCTTGTCATGGTCCTGGGCCTCATGCCCATTGTTTGGTGTTCTGTTTTCATCGTGTTGTTGTTCATTGTTTGGAGCCTTGGTTGTTTTCTCACAGTTTTCTTATGGTTTTGATTCTTAGATCATTATAGGTGTTAGGTCCTGTTTTTAGTTAAAGTTATCTATACTGAGTCCCTGTTCCTCGTGTTGAGTCATGTCTGCGTTTGTCTTTGTAGTCAGTGTTTCCTGTTTTACTTTGGTAGCCTCAGTCTCGTCTGTCTTGTATTTCGTTTACTTCCTGTTTGATTATGCCCAGCTGTGTCTCCAGCTGTGCCCGATCCTCTCGTTATCCTGTGTTTGTATTTAAGTCCTCAGTCTGTGTGAGTTCTTTGTTGTGTCGTCGTCCATCTTTCCCTGCTCTGTGTCACCCTGCCATTTAGTTCTGGCACCCATCCAGCCCAGTTTATTTGTATTCCTTGTCATTCCTCTAAATAAATTACCCTTTAAGCTTAGTTCAGTGTCATGAGTCCTGCATTTTGGGGTCCAACCTTGCTTGCTGCACAGCTCACCATGTAGACACAGGTTTGCTTATAATAGAGCTGTGATAAGTTGAGTATTTCACCCTCTTTGTCATACCGGGCTAGTAGTTAATCTAAACCCAGCTTGCCTCTGACTTTTTTACCCTGGAGTTGGGGGGGGGGGGTAGTGCTGCTGAGCTAGGCAATGTAGAGGCAAGGACAGTTCTGCTTGTCTACCCTTCACCTGTCACCTGATTCACTCAGTCTAATGATAAATGCAAGAAGATAAACAGCAACAAGCGCCCAGATTCACAGTTCATATTTGGGGTACAAATATGGGGAGGCAGTGAACCCATGAATACTCAAAAAGGTTAATTAGCGTGAAGAGCCTAAGTTCTCTCACTGTCTATGTGGAAATGACCAAAATAGAATTTATTCTCGTGTTTTTGTTGCTAAATTTGACAAGTCTTTCTGGTGCATGGGACGCAAGGTCACGTACTGCAGTCAGTGCCTAGCTGCAACTCTTAAGCTCCGAAGAGCCATTTACCAACAGCCGTAGCACACAGTGTGCTGGGAAAATGACAGACTTGGTCAATACTGGCTGTTAGCCTGGCCACTGCACCAAGCTAATTATGTATAATTAACCCTCACTGCTTTGAGTGCATTACAGGCACCATAAGGCCAGAGATGGACGATGTTGAGAAACTGATGTTCTGTAATGCAAGACTGGACTCAAGAGTTGAACAGGTGCAACCATGCACAGTCGATTTACATAACAAGGTACAGATTTCTACATGAACTCATACACACATGCAAATACTGACCTTCACCGCACTCGCCTACCTGAGCTGTCACCTGAGTCCAAGAGCAATCTCATTTTGCTCTGCGTCATAGCAGCTCTTGTGTTCATATCTTAAATTGGCCAACCATGTTTATGGAGCCTGATAGTGATCAACATCCCAAATGATCAAGCCCATGCACCCAGCTGTCCTCTGACCTCAGGGAACCTGGCAACTTTAGACTTACCTAGTACAAGTACTAGTGTGTATCACGCTGAACTCCGTATTACCTATAAATGCTTTTGTGTGGCTACAATGAGAATGATGTAACTCATTAATAGTAAAAGTGGACTTTTACTGTTTTCTCGATAGTATTTAAGGTATTTGGAAACTTAAACAGACATCATCAGCTTATTAAACCACATAGAAATCCATGGAGCTTCATGTCTTTGGCGTTCATGTGCAGTTTTCATCATTTTTCACAAAAATACTCAAATCAGTTATACAATTAATTCTTTCATGATTCCATCTTCCTTTAAAGTATACATAATTTTTGATGATGCAACAAGAGTAACAGTCACCCCAAGTTAGGTGCCACAAGTGGCTATTTATCAAAATCGTTTCTAAAACTGCATCAAAAGGGGGGCTAGAGGGAGAAGACTGTTACACTATGACTGCAGGAAGCCAGCCACCCACTGCAGAGGCTCTGGGAGCACACACATATGCACACACATTCATACTCAAATGAATACATCAGGAGCAACTTGGGGTTCAATAAGCTGCCCAAAGATATTTTGACATGCAGACAGGAGGAACCAGAACTTGAACCCCCAACCTTCCAATAAGTTGTTGACTTGCTCGTGAGCCACAGCCACCCCACTTTGTGGCCTTTGTGATCACAGCTGATCACAAAGACAAATCAACTGGAGCTCACAAAACAAATTATTATGAAATTTATTTCTAAGAAATTCTTTTGCCCCACCTGTCAAATCCCACTTGAGCCCCTGAGTGCACACCTTGATCCAATAGCTTATGGAACCACCTTTATAAGCAATATCGGAGTAATTTTTGGACACATTCGACCGTAATTATTGCAGGGTCTTTACCTTAGAATGCAACGCGCCTTGAGGCGATTGTTTGTTGTGATTTGGCGCTATAAATAAAACTGAATTGAATACTTTGGGGTACACCTGTGGAGCCTGAGATGTAGCTCTTGTTTTGTTACGTTTTGCAGTTTCTCTGAGCTTTAGCTAGAATAACTGTGAAGTGAATTTTCTGGGATGTCCACTCCTGTGAAGATTGTGCCATTGTGTTAAACTGCACCTGAATGCTCCAAACCAACAACCTGCCAAATCACGGGCTTTTATGCAGGTGGTCACACTTACTGATGATCAATTAGTGAAGCTTATTGGATTGGCAGCACCTGGCTGCTACTTAATGTCTCAAATCCTATGGAAGCAGTAAGGCTGTACTGATTAGAGTCCTCTGAAAACTTTATTCATCACATGACTTTATATTATATTAAACTTTTTCCAGTATAACAGAAGGGACTGTTGCTAATTAGCTCTAAAGGGCCTTTCTGTGTACAATACCTGGCACATCAAGCAGTCAACAATGCTCTTTTCAAAGAAATTTGGTTTGAGCTCAGATGCACCTACATGAAAATGCCATTTCAAAAATATTGCTTGTTCTGTGATATTACGCAGTGTTCAGAACACTCGATAAAGACACGCATCACCTGACAAGCGATCAGGCGATGTCGTGACAGCGGGTGAATTTTCAGTAATGTATCGTTCCTTCACTGTGTTGCGTGATATCACCTTGTTGGCCCTTGTACACGCAGTACAGGATGTGACTATTAAAAAAATATTGCTTTGATTTACTGATTTAATTAAGGTCAGTCTTTCTTTTTAATAGCCGCTTTATTTTTATTGATGTAGTCACTTTTATGGTTAACAGTATTGCGTATATGAAAAAACAGACAAATCTAAATATACAGTCTGCAGCAAAACATTGGGTTCCTCACTTTCAGTCAGTCTGATACCTGCTGACAGTTATTTAATGACACTTGTCAGTCCATGTATATTATGTCAGAGTTCTAACAAGAGAAGAAGAAACGGGTTTGGCTACAACTGGTTTGTATTGATGAGGGAAACTGGGAAAAGCAAATCTGTGGATTGGATTAAAGGGATACAGAAAGACCAACAGGACGGGAAAAAAAGAATATGCTTGATGTTGCACTTAAATGTGATTAGTCTTGCTATCCTGTAATAGCTAATCGGGCGTTGCACCTCCATCCTCTTTCGATTTTCTTGGAGCCTTTGAAGATCAAAGAAGAGCAGAGTCTATGACATTTCCTATGTTTGTTTATTAGACTCACCGAGAAGAAGATTGCATAACTGTCAATATGACTGAAGCCTTTAATGCCATAATGCAAAATTAAATATCACCCACCAGCAAGACCACTACGAAAATATAATTATTTTTGAGCGTTTGATGTGAAAATCAATATTCTTTCCTACTTTGTGCTGTGCTAAAATGGCTCATTAGTGCTTGTGTACCAATATTGCATATTCACAGCAAGCCTGATTTATGAGCATACCTAGTACTCTTTGTGACCATGGTAGTCTCACATACAAGGTCTTGAACAATCAGGTCCCATCTTATCTTAAAGAACCCCAATAGAGCACGTCACTCTCCTACACCCTCTCTACTTTTAAGATTAGGTTTAAAACTTTCCTTATTGATCAAGCTTATAGTTAGGGCTGGATCATGTGACCCTGAACCATCCCTTAGTTATGCTGCTATAACCCTAGGCTGCTGGGGGTTCCCATAATGCACCTCTTTTTACTCTGTTTATACTTCACTCTTCCTTTAATCATTAGTTATTAACAATCTCTGTCTCTCTTCCACAGCATGTCTTTTGTCCTCTCTCTCTCCCCTCAGCCCCAACCGGTCTCAGCAGATGACTGCCCCTCCCTGAGCCTGGTTCTGCTGGAGGTTTCTTCCTGTTAAAAGGGAGTTTTTCCTTCCCACCGTCGCCAAGTGCTGCTCATTAGGGGGTCGTTTTGACTGTTGGGTTTTCTCTGCAGTATTGTAGTGTCTTTACCTGCAATACAAAGCGCTTTGAGGCAGCTGTTTGTTGTGGTTTGGCGCTATACAACTAAAAAGGAATTGAACTGAATTAAAATGAAATGAATTGAATTGAATTGAATTGAATTGGTATCTCAGCTCTGACAAAAATGACGCGCAGTAAAAAACTGCTTCCAGGGACGTTCTGTTTGCTGCTAAGTACAGAAAAACTTCTGCAAATCTGGGAAACACCTTCAACTAGTTTTAAACTAATGACAACTATTAGAAAGAATATTAATAAAATCAGTTTGATTCTGCAGCACATTCTCATCCTACTCTAAATAAAAGCATAACTCGAGAGTTTGTAGGAACATCTTTGGCAACAACTTAAAGTGAAGTAAGAACACATTTTTTGTCTAAAAAAACAAACAAACAAACAAACATATATAATCTACTCTAGCAATTTTCATTAGATTCTCTTTTGCGATCTTTAGACAAACAAATTTTGATAAGCAGTAACAATGGCCACTGGAAATACAGGCTTAGGCATATTCTTTGCAAGCATTGAGATAAAAATGTCTGTTTGCTCATGAGCTAAACTGCAGTGTAAAAGTGTAATATCATGTTGTAGACAGAAAAGAAAGTGTGACAGTTGCTTTGACAGTATCATGTGTCTTCTTGCAAAACCTTGTTTAGTAATTTATTTTATTTTAATTTTATTTTTTTTCATATGAAACTCTGAGTTTTGCAACAGCGAGCAGTTTGAGAATGACATAACTTTTCACCTATTTTTTCTTTTCCTTTACTTGCCTCCCAGGAGCTCTGTGTCTACACATTGGAGACACCGTCTGATTAAGTTGGATGATTAATGAATTGTTTTATGTATTTATCCATTTGCAGAAAAAAACTAATTCAGATATGTCTGCGAGAAACCACAATGACCCATTTTTGTGCTTGTCTCTTTATTTCTGTCACAACTTAAATTTGATGGTGCATTTGGTAGTGATATTAACACTGACAAGGACTAAAAAGGTCAATGCAGCCCCTGGAACATGCACAGGGCAGCCACGGACACCGAGTTTCAGCCATGAATGCAGAAGCAACAGCTGGGAGGGAGGGCCGTTATCCAATACACGCACTCCCTCTGTACAAGGACAAGGACACACCTGTCCTTATATAGACCTCTACTGGGGTATTTATTTTTGCTGGACCCAGTGACCCATTACAACTGCATAAAGACAAGTTCAGTAAAGTGCAAGAGGATTATTGTTTTCAGTATGCATTTCCATTATTAAAAACAGAAACATTATGTGACTCATGCTTCACCCTCCTGTTTCTAAAGCTTAATAAGTGCCGACAGAAGCTTTAATCCAAGTGCTGAAAGCTGATTGGATTTATCTTTATTATTTAACAAGCTGTTTATTCTAGCAACAATGTGACAGAAACACAAGTTGTTGGTGTGCTGATTATCTGTCTTTGCATGTGTAAACACGCAATGTTCATTTTGACTTCTCAGCAGTTTACATGTTAATTTCACTCACCTTTATATATTAGTGAATAAACTGAGATCTGAACAAAAGAGTACATCTTCTATCAATATCTATTTATCAGACCAGTCAGGAGGGAAACATTTTCACTCTTTATTCAGCAGGTTAGTTACACTGTATACAACGCTCATATGAAAACAAAATTGAAATAGACACAGCGAATCTGCAGTACAAGTGCAATGGAGAGAACTCCAATGAAGTCGTCTTGACCATAACATTCTGTTCTTTCTTTCACACATGAAAAGCGCCGAGTTTCATTAGCCCTGTGGCAATATCACAAGACCTTCATGCTAAGGCCATCACAGCCAGTCCATAATTAAAAGAGCAGAACATTATCCCAGGTGTTTAGCACGGCCTGGACCAAAAGTAAAACCTGTAGTGGAAAAGGTTAAGAGCAGAGGACGCCTAGATCTGGTTCGCTAACACACACACACACACACACACACATACACACACGCTCACACACAGGGGTACACACATACACACTGGACAAGCTGTTCCCTCTCCTGAATCAGCGAGCTAAACACAGCCTGATCTGTGAAGGTGCACGCGCTCTTGTTATGCACATCTTCTTTACACCGTGCTCAGTTATTTTTCCTCTTGCCTCATCTGCCAGTCAGAACGACTGACTCTCCCTCTCTCACACACACACACACACACGCACACAAAGGACACATACTGTTCGTGTTTGCATTGAGCAGAGTCAGAATCATTTTTTTCCATTCTTTGGACCAAAAGAAAAGTGTCCTCTTCCACTCACCATTGTGGGCATCCATCTCTTTGGACCGGACAGTCAGGACTCGTTTAATCTCCATCAGTGATACGCAACAGCAGGTAACATCTTGACGTTATGACTTGTCATTTCCAACAGGCAGAGCATGAAACAGATGACAAACCATATGTCTGTATGAGAACATGTTGCACTGGGTGATCATGTTGAAACGTAGACAAGCTAGTGGTGGGTGGCATTTAACAAAAAACCTGCTCATTTTTTTATACTGTTTAGTTTATATATATATATATATATATATATATATATCACTTCAAGGCAACTAAGAAACTAAAATAAAACAGATATTAGTAAAAAGAGTAAAACATGATAAAAAGCAGTTATTAAATACAGTGTAACTCCAAACGGTAATGTATTGGCCCAGCAGCTTTAGTAGGACACAATTATGATGCCAATTTAATAACTTTAAAATCATGGCACATTTTTTTTCACATTTCCCTGGGAGAGCACCCCAAATCCATATGTCAACATTGGAGTCAGCACAAACCCATTGTGGATATACGGCCCTCACCTCGCCTCTACCTCCATATTTGATGGATGCTAATAGAAAAATTTTGAAGCTTTGAAGAAAAAAAAAATTAACTCTTTCATAGCCTTTTTGGATATTTGTCTAAAGACTGTGACAGGCTGATAACATGACAACCACATTTACAAGACCAACTCTAACAGAGAAAACATGTTTTTGTTTTTTTGCAGCACTTCTTAGCAGCAGACCACCTCAGGAAGAGGGATCAAGCCAAAACATCTAATTTGCTGGTTTAAGAGCTCGCTTGCTGTTTGGTGGCTTCACCAAAGAAACATTTTGTGTCTCCTGGTGAGGGGTTGGACCTGAATACATATACCCAGCATCTCTCAGCGTTAGCTAAGGCTCCTCATCCAGAGAGGTGACACCGCATGTTTCTATAGTCAGTTTTTTCATAATTGGGGATCAGACAGCCAATTTTACTTCAATTGTTTGATTTATATAGCGCCAGTTACTAACAGTTGCCTCAAGATGCTTCGTCATACCCTATTGATAACCCACAGCGCTGTCAGTCTAGAGTCCCTAAAAACAATTATGTCAGTCACTCCACTGTATGGCAGTTTGCTGACGCCATAAAGCTGTTTGTGACTTTTACAGTTGCCATATAAAAGGCTTCTTAAAAACACATTTGATCTGTTTAGATGGTTCGGAGAAGCACCTGTAACCCTGAGCTGACCTCAGCATTGTTTTGGTCTGACAGCAGCAATACTTTGATGGCAGTGTGCTGAAAAAAACAAGGTTGCCAATATTGAATTCAACTGGGACAAAACCTACAGCAACCTTCCTAAATTATTATCCAGTCGTTTGCAATTAACCGCATTGGGTTTTATTTTATGTCTTAAAAAGGTCTCCATGAAAAAAAACACAAGCACTCATTGTTTTGTTTTGTTTATCCTTGTTTTTTGCTAGCACTGTTAGATACGTGGAACACTCTAGAAAATCTGCAATTTGGAGAAATTCACTGATGCATACTTAAGATCCTCGGGCTCAGTGAAAACATACAATTTGCCAGGCACATAAGTGAATGTATCCTCTGTTGACACCTTCATGCACGCAAGCCCAACCCTGCAGCATTTACAGAAATTATTAGGCAGTAGTAGCGCCTGTGAATCATCATCCCGGGGTGGAGGAAGACAAAAGCAGAGGACAGACCTTGTTACAGGCTTTGTGCTTCACATTGCTCACACGCAGAGTAAAACATACTGTTGAGCGCACGAAAGCAACGTTGTTACCAGCCTACTGAGTCGCTGACGTCGAATCTGTTCTCCGGCTCACACACAAAGACACGTGCCCAGATCACAATGAGACACACTTCGAAATACACTCAGACACACAGACACACACTCGTTGTTTATACACACATATGCAACGCCAATTATTAATGTAGAGTAGAAGCAAAAGAAGAGCGGCTTTATACATCTTGGAGCCATGATTGATTTAAAAAGCATAGTTGAGACTGCCACAAATAAAGCCCAATGTATCAATTAAAGAAATTGTACTCAGCCAGTTGTCATTAGTGACCAGAATAAATGTAAACAGCAAATGTTTGGGGTTTTTTTTGTTTTTTTTTTATTTGTTTGGTTGGGGGGGTTTTTTTCCCAAGTGTATAAAATGCTTTCAGCAAAGTGGTAACTCACAGAGGCAGCTTGACTCCTGAGACTAACCACTGATTGCATAATTAACCACTATAGCTGGTCAGTTTGGGGCCTCGTTTGAGCAGAAGGCACATAAAGTTTACTTTAATACCAATTTATGTGAATGAGATTATGGCTGATGTGGTTAAATATATGGCTCTAAAGCAGAAGTTTATAGAATCACTGCATTATATGTGCAACAGCATCTTCTGTTTGCATGAATATACATATATTTGTGAAGATGGGTGCCAACAGGCCTAATATGCTCTGACCACCTTTAAAAATATGCAACACCAAATGCTCAAAATTTGTCTGCGCACGGGTATATAGTGAAACAAGGAAATACTTGAGCCTTCCAGTGTACTGCAGGTTTGTGCGCTGACAATAACAAAATCATTTAGAACACAATTCACAAAACAAACACAGTGGTGTGAATTCAGACCCACACTTTCCAAATTAATCAAATGTACAAAGTAACTACACTTCATTAATTAATAATAGAACCTGACTGTCATCCATCCATTTTCTTAATCGCTCGTCCACTTCAGGGCCCCAGACAGGCTGGAGCTTAATCCCAGCTATCGTAAGGTGAAGGGCAGGGTGCACCCTTGGCAGGGTACAAACACAGACAGACATTTGACCAACTGAGAATCACCAGTTAACCTAACATGAATGTAATTGGACTGTAGGAGGAAGCCTGAATACCCAAAACAAGGAAGAATAGGCAAGCTCCACATGAAAGACTACTGCACCACTGTGCTGCCCCATTGGCCATTTGTTTTTACAACTTTAATTAATTAGACTTTAATATGCCTTTGTTAAATTAAATGAAAAGAAAATTTGAATAGCATGATTAATATTGGGAAGCTGTTTTATTTGTCTGTGTATTTTTCTTTTCTTTCCTTGTATTGCACAAAACTGACTTGATTTGCATTTGTTAAAGATCATGATTTGAGTTAAAAATCCAACCTTTTCTGAATCTCAGACACACAAAACTCAATTTTCTTTTTCACCTGAGTGCCAAGTTCAGCCTATGCAAATGTGACAAGCCAGGGCACATTTAATTTTCAACCTATTCACACACAAAAACCTCGATAAATTTAAAGTTAATAGCCAGAGTTTTGGAAGCTCTCATCTGCTGTCTGCTTATTAATCTCTGCCGCTGTTTACATCAGCAGTGGGAGAAAAAAGACGTTTATCCTTTTTTTTCTTCTTCAAGGAGTAAGATAATTAGGCATAATACTTTGAATTATCAGGGGGAATCTGATTGGAAATTATTATCTCAGGGGTTCATGACTCAATCCTGTTCTGAGTGAGTAAGTCAACAACTTTAGTGCACAAAGTATCTCTTTAACTAACATCCCAAGGTCGACTTCTATTTGAGAAAAAGTAATTAAATGTATAATTTAATTATGGATGTCTTCAATCTTCATTTTGAAAACACAACATTTCAGAGTGAGCCAGTCTTGGTAAGGGCGATATTTTTAAGCCTGTTTCTAGACAGATGAATTGCTGCTCGCGCTTCAAATCTCTCCGGGGGCCTTTAAACATTAAAACCTGCCTGGGAAAAAAAAAAAATATCAAAATCATTCTTCTTTTAAAATTCAGTGGAAAGCGTCTCCAACACTAGAGACACATTCAACTGTATCATCACTATTCACCGTCAGTGGCCGTGCTCAGCATCTGCATGTGTCTCTGTGAGAGTGAAACCTCTCCAGGGAGCGGCTAATTACCAGGACGGGAACAGACGAACTGATCTCGTGTACAAAAAAAACAGATCGCAAGAGTCCAGCTTGCTGTCATGGAACAAATTACCCCAAGCCCCTCGGCTTATCATTAACTTTTTATTAACTTTTGCTTACTTGTGATTTTCGGAAAGACGTGCCAAAAAAGAGCTTTTTGTCTGTAAACCTCATCATGTAAATGAAGTTTTATCAGTTTATGTCTTGAAGAACAAACGTGAAGATTCAGATTTAGGGTTCAAGGTTTACTTTGGGCGCAAACCTCTTCTCAACATCAAACTGATGCACGAGATTAACTGTTAAATAAAATCTATACCTAGTGAATAAAATATAATATAAGGGGATAGAGTAAGGTTTACCATAATGATGCTGGCCTTATCTTTTTTCAAAATGCATTTAGAGAAAATGCAAGCTAAGAAATACAAGCCTTTTTAAAAAATAAAGTCCACAAGGGGACTCCAAATCACTCTAAAAAATATCAGCGATTCAACTCTTCTCGTTTCATTTCATCTCATCCCTTCCCCTCTAATTCCATCTAATCACATCTTGTCTCATTCATCTCAGAAAAATACCCAACAAACAGCAAAAACAGCTGCTAGTCTCCTGGTTTTTTGTCTTGATGGTGTTAAGAGCTGATTAAGAAGCAGTTTACTGTGATCTGTCTCCCTGGATGATCAGCCACTTTAATCTTCTTTAATGAGAAATGGCAGGGTTTAAAAGATGCTGCAGATGCATCCAAAATATGCTTCTACAGGTTGAGCGCTATAGTGGTGCTAAGCTGCAGTTTAAGCCAGCCTCTCTAAGCAATTAGCCTTCACACTCACCAGCTCCTTCATCAGGTACACTTTGCAGGAACTAGTTTGGACCCTCTTTTGACTTCAGAACTGCATTAATTCTTTCAACAAGGTGCTGGAAACATTCCTCAGACTTTTTGGGCCAAGTTGTCATGATCACACACTTGCTGCAGATTTGTAGGCTGGACATTCATGATGCAAATCTGTTCCACCACATCTCAAAGGCGCTCTACTGGACTGAGATGTGGTGACTGTGGAGGCCATTTGAGTACAGCAACTTTATTGTCATATTTAAAGGAACCAGTTTAAGATGATTCGAGCTTTGTGACATGGTGTGTTAGCCTTGCTGCAAGCAGCCATCAGAAGATGGGCACATTATGGACATGGTCAGCGACAATACTGAGGTAGGCTGTGGTATTTAAAAAATGCTCGGTTGGTACTAAAAGGCCCCAAAGTGTGCCAAGAAAATACCCCCGACACATTACACCACCAGCTAATTAGATGTTAGCAAGGAGTTTTACAGGTATACTTAAAGAAATGGCCAGTGAGTCTGTGTTAAATGTTGAAATGTACTTGTTTTGTTCAACCATTGTTAGCAGTGCTAAGTTACCTTCCATTTGCACGGAATGCATCTGAGTCTGCTGAGATTGGTGAGCTAAATTCAAAAATCCCTTTTGATCAAAGGCAGACTCAGAACTGTACATGCAGAACACATCAGCGGGTGCATGCATGCACAAATGTCTGTATAGAGTGACACAAACATATACTCAGACATACAGCATGTGGTGCGAAGGAGATGGGGGGGTCACAAGTCACTAGCTCAGCCAGTCACTAAACAACAAGTACAGCTCTGCCACATGAGGAAACAGATAGGGCACGTGCAAAGCTGGTAATCATTTCGAGACGGAGGAACCTTAGGAGGTGTGTGTACATGTGGTAGTTAAACATGCATTTAAAACCCTGTCACCCTCATATAATCTAATTAATCAGTTATTGTGTATCCATGCCACACTAGCAACACTACTAACTCCCATCTTAGCAGATGTTTCTAAGATGGCTTGTGTACGTCTGCACATCTGTATATTACACTACTAACATGCGACGACGGACAAAAAAGTTAGTGGGCGAACCCTTCCCTTGGATTAACCAAATTAAACTGCATGGTGTGTTTAAAGATTCTTCTTTAATAAAAGGCTTCAGATGAGTGGGATTTTTTTTTTTTAAAAGGAAAGTTGCCTTTCTTGTGGATAAAAGCTCTCTGTGCCACCGTCTCCTCACTGCGGTCCCGGCACAAGAGGGAAAAAGAGATCAATGATGAAGTGGAAGACAAATAATAAAAGTCTTAATCAGACTTGCACGTGCAAGGAAGGTGTTAATACATGTGCGTAACATCTGAATAGGCATCACGTGCCAAACAGAGAACACTGAGGTTACGAAGAAATTTATCACACTGCGCATGGGAAAGCATTTAGATGTTCTGTTTTTGGATATTCATCTAATGTAAGGTTTTCTTCAACTTTTGCATATATTAGAATTTTACCCCTAAATGATCTTTTTTTTTTTTCTAAATACTTCAGGTTACACCAGCTCAGCTCCTCTTGATTTCACAGGGGAATAAAGCTGGAGTATATTGTGCTCCTATTACACTGTATTTTTGCTCATTCACAAATTAAGTTCTTCTTGGGGAAAAAAGCACCATCCATATGTATAATGTCCCCAGTTTTTGTTTGTTTCTTTGTTTTGCTTTGAAAAAAAAAAAAAAAAAACCAATAAATTTTTAACATGTACCTCAAGTGGGGGTTTCTTTGCATACAC
>VUQK01010760.1:0-10597 GCA_015106715.1 Bujurquina vittata | reverse complement strand
AGGCACTGCTCATCACCTGCCCAATACAATCCCAACAGTGAAACATGGTGGTGGCAGCATCATGCTATGGGGGTGTTTTTCAGCTGCACAGGACGACTGGTTGCAAGTACAGAGATATCTTGGAAGAAAACCTCTTCCAGAGTGCTCAGGACCTCAGACTGGGCTGAAGGTTCACCTTCCAACAAGACAATGACCCTAAGCACACAGCTAAAATAACAACGGGGTGGCTTCAGAACAACTCTGTGTGCGTGTGTGTGTGTGTGTGTGTGTGCGTGTGTGTTTGTGCGTGTGTGTGTGTGTGTGTGTGTGTGCGCGCGTGTGTGTTTGTGCGCGTGTGTGTGTGTGTGTGTGTGTGTGTGTGTGTGAACACATCTTTAAACATCTTCTTGTCTCACCTCTCTCGCCTGGTCGGCCATTCTGGCCGTTAGTACCGGGAAAGCCCGGCCTCCCAGGTGGACCCTGCTCTCCCTGGGGACCCGGGGGGCCTCTCCTACCCGGTTCTCCAGGTGGTCCAGGTACTGTTCGGACCGACACCGCAGACTGCATGGGGATCTGGTTCAGGATGGAGTTATAGCGCGACAAGTGGCCTGAAATGGGTGGTGGACAACAATGATTTGTAAAGAAATATTTATAGCCAACGAACTGAATTTAACTCACGTTTCTGTGGATGCTTGAAAAAAACAAAATCACTGATTACTCACTCTGAATAAGCTGTTCACACACTTGGCGTGCAATAGCTCGCACAGAGGCCTGGGACTGCACATCACCCTGGAAGAACAAACACAGAGCTGTTAGGATTTGACATTACACACAGCAGACTGATACCACTTTTCCATTTGGGCAACCACATGAACATAAACTTCCAGACCAGACGTTGATAAATTGGTGGGTGGGTGTTTTTATGGGTGTTTAATGAGCGCACTCCACCTTTACTCCACAGTGATACTGTGGATATATTTATATTGGCCAAAAACAGAAAGACAGAAACATAGCAATTATGTGAAAATTGCATAATTAAATATAAATCAAGACTTACACTAATTCTTTGGGGTAACCTTTGTTGAGTGTGCCTCTGCAGTTTGTTTAATGAATAACACATTTTAAAATCAATCATGTTGATATCCTTTTTTAAAAAAAAACAAACAAAAAACAGTTACTGAAATTAGCAGTGGGAAAACCATGGAGTTAATGCCTTTTCTGATTTTTAGGATTTCAAACAAACAGATCAAACACTGCAAGACCTCTATTGTCACAAAAAGGTACACCTGCTCTGGCCATCTGTATTGGTTTAGACTGAATAAATAAAATGCAGTGTTTGGAGCTATTAAATGACTGTAACCACATCTTTAAATCCATAACAAGGGACAGCCCCCACATTTTACACATATAGTTAACTTGTCAAAGGCACCACGTGCCTGAAAACAGGCACATGGTGTCTTCTGCAGAAGCCTTTCAAAGTTTAAAAAACAACCCTCCATCTTAAAAAAGATGCAATTACAAACCCAACTCCAAAAAAGCGCTGGGATGCTGTGTAACATGTAAATAAAAACAAAATGCATTGAATTGCAAATCTCATAAATCCATATTTTATTCACAAGATAACATAGAAAACATATCAAATGTTTGCAATGAGAAAGTTTAACGTTTCAAGACAAATATGAGCTCATTTTGAATTTGAAGGCAGCGACACAGCAACACAAATTGTTCCACAATTTGTAGATGCAGGTTTTTGCAAATGTTTAGCTGAGAGATGCTTCTCCTGCTGTTTCTTTTAGCACCACTACCTTTTTCAGCCTTTTGTAGCCCCCATTTTTAATTTATATTTCAACAACCTAAAGTTTGGAACTGGCTTTGTATTTTGCATGTGAAATGTGGCCTTTAACTGTCCACATCGGCACAAAACCCTCACTTGGAGGTAAAAAGCTACTGTTAATAGTCACTAAAGAGGCACAGGGTCAGTTTTGGGAATGAAGCGGGACACTTGTTTTATTTTATTTTTTTGGAGCTGGCTTTAGTGTGTATGTAGTTGTTGGAGGAGAGTATTTAAATGAGGTGGTTTACTAAGGTTTGTGGTATGTAATTTACTACAAATTGCACTGAATTTCACACAGAAAAAAACATTTATATGGACAAGCAGGATGAGTGCGCAATTGGCATTGGTAGATGGCTCAAAGCTATGTACCCAGTCCCATTATTCTAGTCCTTAATAATGCTGGTCTTTTAATGAAACTGCACACAACTTAGAAAGGTCAATCCCAATACAAGACACATTCAAGGACGTGCCTTGCATTGGTTATTAAAAGCAGCCCAGCTACTTTTTAAAGGAAGCCGTTTTACAGGTTTTTAGACACATTTCTACACAGAGATCAATCAACAACGAACAAGTCTTTTCTCAGCAGGGTGCACATACACGCAGACTCATTTTCATGTTTTTTTTAAAAAACTTCTTTCTAACATCAGAGCTATGTACCAAACTGAAATGACAAATTTAAATACCTGCAGATTCACACAGCAGCATCCCCCTGCACAGCACCTTTGTTGATATGTGCATGGGCCAGACTCTGACTGTAACACTTTGTCGTCTTCCACATATCGTCGGATCAACTGTTACTCTGGCGCTCCACCTGCCCTGTCAGATTTACCCAGTGAACAGCTGTGCAAACCTACAATGCCACGCACAGTCATCCAAAGAGTTCAACCTTTATCAAAACATATCGATTCTCTTTTGGGCTGCTGCTCACTGATATGACACATGCATACAACCTGTGCATACACTGGATCATTTTAGTTACTCTCTCTCTTATCAGGGCTGCTCTCGGTACAGTGCTGGTCATTATTGAAATGGACCGGCTGCATCTCCGCTTATAAATAAATTATGTTAGTAGATCACCTGTGATCTTTGTGACTGTGGCCTCATGCTAATTTATCCTGCTTACTAAATCTGGCCCCTAATGTCAGATTATCTCAACCTCTGCTGCTCTATGACACCATGTTTTCTCAAAGTGTCTTTCTAGTTTGTATAAAAGAGCAACTGCTGGAATACACATTAAAAATAATATTCCATTAAAAGGGTATTGATTTAGAGTCACACCTCGGATACTAAGCCTTTACTTCCATTACAATTGGGCCACCTCACTCCGATATACACTAAGGAGAAAATTCCTCTCATGTGATTTTTTTTCCCCGAGTCTTTCATGTTGAGCCTTGTACTGAAATTAACTGCAGCAGGGTACAAATGTCGCCAACAGTTGCTAAAATGAAGCAGAAACAGGAATTACAGGTTCGATTCAAGCTGGCAAGTTGCGTGTCTCTCAAGCCCTCGGCAGTGACGGCCTCTCTTCTGTGTCAGCAGAAATACAGACCCTGCACTGCTGCAAATTTGGACCATGAACGCTGATTTGATTTGGTGCGCCTTAAACGAGGCTGAGGGAATGCAAGAGAAACAGAGCGAATGTTTGTGCAAAAGACGAACAGGAAACGGTGACTATGTGCTGCAGTATGCTGAAATTTCTCCAAAACAAGGGCGTGAGGCATTAGTGAGTAATTGTTAAGAGTTTAGCTTCAGCGAAATAACCATTTTTCCACAGCAAAATGAACCAGTAAAACTTGATTTGCTCTAAACAGCTGCAAAACAGTGGAATGACTTACTCTTTCTCCTTTATCGCCTTTGGTACCAGCAGGACCCTGGAACATAAACGCACAAGAGGAGAATAAACAGTCAACAGGGGTGTGTGATCAGACACGGCCATCTCTTTATCTGTTTCTTCTTTAAGATCCCCACCTTATTAAGAGCCATCTCTTTTCAACTCTAATACAAAAGCTGGTACAACTAAATGCATCCAAATATGACTAAATGAGTCTTTGTGTTCTTTAGATAACACCCATGAGCGCATCATCTGTGCCTTGGACGGGCTTGTTTTCTGCCACTGTCAACATTGTAAAGCACAGAGATGCATATCTGACCACAGTTCACACATACACTCAAACACCTGCCAAGCCTGCATGTCAGAGATTAATGTATTGTAATCCAGAGGCAAATAAAAGACAAAGATTTCCTGGCTGCAGAACCATGAGCTGATACAATAAATATCAGTTTGATGCTGTTACAGCTTTTACATAAAGTCTTGTTTATCTTGGGGAAACGTGTCCTTGACCACCAACCGACAGGCTGTGTGTGTGTGTGTGTGTGTGTGTGTGTGTGTGTGAGGGAGGCTGGGCTGAGAAGGATAGAGAAAATGTGTGGATGCTGGCCTGGGATATTATATGCATATTATACCGAAGATGATAAAAAGGCTTTGCCAACATTTGACACAGCCGTTGAATTGGAGTGCAGTTCTAAACAATAAAAGTCTCTTCTTGGATCGCCGCTGTGCGCCTGTTTGGATCTTGTGAATCTTCCTGGGCACATAAATGTGGACTATCTCATCAGGTGCCAAAGAGCACAAGAAAAACAGACATATAGCTCTCGTATGAATCAAATTCCTTTTACGATTCAATCAAAAGTGTCTTTCCATCATGCCTTGCGTATGAAGGGTGCTTCCAAACTGCAGAGTCAGTGTTTTTTCACTCACCATTTTTCATATTTTATCTGTAGAGGAAAGTAAACTTATGAAGACTTCAAATGTGGACTCATAAAACAGCCACTAGGTTGTTTTTTTTTCTTTTTTTCTTCTTTTCTTTCATAACTGGCAAATACAGGACTCGTCGCTACCAAGTCAAGCAAGATAAATAAAAAAAAAACTCTCAGGTGGTTGAGTAACTGGAAACCACATTTAGAAACAATATCCGGTCCAGGTCACATGGTCTCAGTCACACAAACTGCGGACATCAGCGAGCGCTACGACATCCAGTCAGATGTGTTTGAACATCTGCTGACAACCAGAGTGAGTTCTGGCAAATATGTGAGTCAATCAAACAGCAAACCAAATTTAGATTCTCATTCACTTCTTGTACTTTCCAAAGACCTCTGTGCATATGTTTTGTTCTGTCTCTATTAAAAATGTTCATAAATACCAATACTAACAGATGGCGCATAGCATTTCCAGATGCACCATATCTTTCCTAACAGAACAGTTTGTGTTTCACATTAGATGCTCAGGTCAAGAATTTGCTAAAATGACCTGGTGCTCTGCATCTTTTAAACTCGATGCTCACAATGAAGTCAACGTCCTCTATCTACTGTGCCAACATAGTGGGACAGATGTGTGGGTCTATCTCAGCAAAACAGGTAGGACTCACATCTAAAGCAAAGTGGTAAATTTCCCTCCAGATTTAACTGTCTGCTACTTTGAACAGCTTTTTTAAGAAGAGAAATATTCTCCTGCAGCACTCCCAGAAGGTTGCAGGGGGCAGAACAGACACTGAATCAGTAATTTCATGTTGAGGGAAAGTTTGAAACTCAAAGTTTAATAAGACTAAACCCCAGGAAGGGAGTTTATTTATTAGATGCATGTTCGCACATTCATAAGGGTTTTTTTCCTCTCTTTTTCTTTTTGTGTCTCAGAGAATTGCCAGATGTGATCTCTCACTGTTTTTGGGTATATGCGAGTTGGGGGAGAGAGGAAGTGATTTATAGCTCTCCCGTCTGAGCCAAACTTGCTGCTGGCCTGCAAAGCTGACCCAAGACTAGATTAACTGTCACCAACACCACAGTATCATCTGTTCCTGTTAGCATTACACAGAGTCTGGATCCCAACATCTTCTCCTCAGCATCCTCATCCAAAGTTATGTCACCTGCACAAATTCCTTTGACAAATCTGACTCACTGAACTATTAAAGCGGAAACAAAATATCCAGATTTTTAGCAATCATATCCGAAAGGGTTAAGTGTATGAGGATTTTTGTTTTGGATTATCTCAAGAGATTCATTTATACTGCTATTTCAGTGCACCTGTAACTTTATGAGATCTGATGTTATCCTGTAAACTTAGTAAGACA
Source organism: Bujurquina vittata (assembly GCA_015106715.1). NCBI lineage: Eukaryota > Metazoa > Chordata > Actinopteri > Cichliformes > Cichlidae > Bujurquina > Bujurquina vittata. The sequence continues at coordinate 4,660 of VUQK01010760.1, read as the reverse complement.
GCCAAAACAGAAAGAGGCCGCATCCTCTTTTTTTCTTTTTTAATTTGAATACATTATGGAAGACTCCTCCTAAAGGACTTGTTGCATTTTCATATTAGAAAAACAAAAAAAAAGCCTGTTTCTTTCTGTTTCTGGTTTCTCAGCCTTCGCAGCACACCAAATTATTACAAAGTTCTCAAGTAAATGTGGTATCATACTAATCTTGCGGGGTAAAAAAATCCTAAAATATTTTCACTCACAGGAACTCCTCGATCCCCTGGCATCCCTGTTGGTCCACCTGGTCCCGGAGCTCCTGGCGCTCCCGGGGCTCCCTGAGAAAGGTACAGATGAAGAACAAAAATGGCTAAAAGCGGTAGGATCAAGGGGATTTTCCTGAAAAAATAGCAATGGAAATAATAAGAAAACAGACTTACAACCGGCCCAGGGGGTCCTTGTTGTCCCTGTGGTCCATTATTACCTGGCAGACCCTGTATGATTGAAATACAGCACACTTATTAAACTCAGGTGCACTTTTGCAATTTCTGCAGGCTTCTCAGGGAAACCAAACTTAATAGCTGTTGCATCTGCAGCTTCTGATGACGGTTACTGCACGCACTAAATCAAATCTACTTCCAATTTTTCTCTACAAAACACACTTGTAACATTTCCAACTGTTTGCACTTTTGATTTGAAGTGTTTAAATGCATCTCCACCACTTAACGCATTCTGCATTATGCTGTGATTGTTTTTGAAAGTACATTCACATGAAGCTGCAGCTTTAATATCAGAAGCACACTGCAAATTTTCTGAATGTGTGGCATATGATTTCAACTGACACGACGATGGATTTGTTTCATCTCAAAACATAGTTGTAATTCAAAGTGAACAAATTCCCTGTTATTAATGCGCAGTTTGGATGCTGGACTCTGCATCAGAGCGGTCTGGAAAACAGCTTACCCTGAGGTTAAGCTAATCCTTTCATTCCAGTTTGGATGTCTGCTGAACTCTGTGGTTAAATATTGAGGCCCCTTCAACATTAAAAGACTCCTTACACAATCCTCAATTTAACCCCCGTGCAGGGAAGCCATCCATTAAAAACAACAAAGCGACATAAACATGGAGACTATGACACAAATGAAGACTCCCCAGTGCTGTTACATCCTACTGTCACCAAAGCAGCTCAAGTTAAACTGTTATCCAGAACTTCATCCTTCAAATAAAAATACGCAGGTTGTGACAGCACACCAAAATCTGCATTTATCGCACAACAAGATACGGCTGAGTCTCTCTGAAATAGCTGAGCCGGTATGAGACATCTGAAAACTCCTCAGCAAGAGTTACTCTGGTGTCACACAGTAAACACTCGTCAACCACTAATGGGACTCCGGAGGAGGCCTCAGATCCTCCCAGCAGTCAAGCCTGAAAATGTCGAACACATTTTACTGTGAAATCCTTTCAGTCTGAGCAGAAACACACGAGGAGCAAATCTTTTTCTCTGCAAACCAAATCTGGATCAGTGCTAAATACTCAGAATTACATCACACGAAATGTTTCATTAATGTAAGTGTGTTAGAGATGTACCCATCCAGCACTAATGCAATGTCTGATGTACACACAAACATCATCAATTCCAGCTATGGTACAATCCTGGCTTCTCCATTTTCTGTCTCTGAGGTTCAAATAAGAAATTCAGTCTCTGGCCTTTTCTCACAGAGGTCAGCCTCATGAAAATGCATCACCGCTGTTGTATTTTGGAATCTGAGCAGCTGCAGGTTTAAGGCTGAGCTGCAGTCTGAGAAACTGAGGGGAGGCTAATCTAACTGCAGTTCTTCTATGTGCACTGAAATAGCCACAAACACTGTGCCAATTCCATTTTTGTAACCTCTATTAAGAAGTCTTTACATTAATTTTAAACTTTCCACGCAAAGTGCTGCAGAGGACAAAGAACGGGCGAGAACTGCAGTCTCGCAGTGTTGGATAATTTATAAGTTGTCGGTATATCCCAAATAATAAATGCGCGAGCCAAAATGATGGCCTTGACAAGAGTGTCATCAAGTTTTCATGAGCCTGGATCTTGGGGAAAACTTGGATCAACTTAGCTTTCTCCTGAGCTGAGAAACTTTGACAGAATAAAGATTTATCGCTTTCCTCGATCCATTTCACTGTGATATTACGAACAAATAAAGTACCTCAGAGACAGTTGCTGGTGTTTCACCCGATCTAACAGGCAGCAGTCCACTTTTAGGCAGACTTGTGTTTGTTTCTTCTCCAAGCCAGGCTGCCTTTGGCCTACACACACCTCTTAAAAAGTTTTGTACTGCGTGTATGCCCACAGGAGTAGAGTGATATTGATAGTTTTACTGTATCAGGAAAGGACCAGATGGTCCCAAAAGAACCGCACGCAGTGTGAATGAATATTCTGTTTTTTCTAATTACTGTTCAGTTGGTAAAAGCTTCCTTTCTATATTGCTGTTAAATGAATGTTGATATCAGAAATTGCTGTTGCATCTATAAAATCTGATGAACTGATATTTATCAGTGTGTTCCCTCCTGCTTTCACTGCATTCAGCTGAGAGCACCGCTGGATTTAATTCCAAAGCAATTAAAACACTGATTAGAAAATTTTTCCTTCCTTGCGCGCAAACTAAATTCTCATTAAGAATGTGCGAGTTTATAAACCAGTGCACTGTGGATTGTTTGGAAAAACATAAAATACACAGCAGATCTGCTGATTAAATATTAATGTGGGAGGTCAGTCGTACTCAGTGGTGCAGAGGGGATGCCTCTCCAATTGAAAACAGATAAAATTGCTTCCTGATGAGTAATTGAACACAATTACACTCAGTAATTAGGTTGGTAAACACTGTATTCCTTGAGTGTATGATACAGTGCAGCCTGGTAATTGTGATGCCCCACCAGGGCTCCTAAATTATGTTTTCCTGTTGATTATATTCATAATTTCATGTTAACTTTTGTAGCTGCCCTCGTCTGTCGTTTCCAATACTTCCTGCCCAGGTGCGTTTCCCACCTTTGTGATTGTTCCCTCCACCCTACTGAGCTGCACCTGTGTTTAATCGTTCCCTCCGCTCAGTCTATGTAAGCTGTTTCCAGCTTCCAGCGAGCATTTGAAGAGCGTGTCAAGCTTCCAGTGTCCTTTTTCTTGTCTTAATTTTCCCGTGTGTCTGGGCTTGTTTGTTCCGCTCTGTCTGCTTTGTTAGCTGTGTTGGACTGGGCACCTGCAAAACCCTTTTTACTTCCATTACAGGCTGCTTACTCCTATTATCTGTATGCAGTTGTAGAAAAAAAAATCTAATAATTTACAAAGAAAGATCTAGACGGATATGGCTCAACATGCTTCAGCTATAATCCTCAAGTGCTGCATAACTGTTTTTAGAAGTTTGAGAATACTTTACATAAAGTGCTTAACAAATCTATTAGCTGATGTGTCATAAAACCAAGGATTAACCATTACAGAAATATAAAAATGATTTTGGTAATTACCAATACTGTTAATTTAGGGCAGCTGTGGCATAAACCTTACATTAAGTGGGGGGAGGTCTAATAAATTTGCTAAACACTGTAGTTCATTAAGCTGAAAATGTAAAGACATTTTCAGAAAACATATGTTGAAATGTCTCAGCAGGAAAGCACAGCTGCTTTAGTTTCAGTTTTACTTTCTTAGCGCTGCTCCTGCCTGCTTACTGTCGTGATTTATGTTATTAGCAACGCTTCAACTTTTTCTTTTAATACGAGCCAAAATGTCAGCTGTGAAAAACCGAGCTCACACTGACTCTTTGTTGCGAGTTGTGAATCTTTCCATTACTCAAACGCAGTCAGAGTGTTGCTGGATGCAGTCTGTAGCGACGTGTGGGGAAAACACGAGCAAACTCTAAATCCATATTGATGGCAGCGCTGCAGAGGTTTCAGCACTTTAAAATAAATATTACAATTAGGTGCAAGTCCTGAGTCAAAAAAACAAAACCAAAAAAACAGAAGAAAAGCCCGTCCACAGCACTTAGTTCACTGGATGATGTGCTAAGAGAGCTGACAACTGTTATTATTGATCATAGAACAGTTTCATGGATTGTACTGTAGACACTTCACAGACCGATAGAGACACTCGCTGTGTTACTTCCTTGCATGAGACTAATTTTAAGAGCTTTAGAGCTTTCACACTATAAAGTACTGCTACGTGAAGCGGACTACAAGTACCCACATGATGTGTCATGGTCAAACGGTTGAGTGTGAAATGTACATTTCTCTCTTTCAACGGTCGCCATCTTGGCTATGCAGTGAAAAGAGGAAGGGCACATCATCAGCTGATGATACCAAAGCTATGTAACAACGGGAGATTTTTGTGTTTTTGTTTAGTGCTGACAGCACTGTGCAAAAATCCCTCATTTCTTTATATTTTGCTTCCAAGGAGCCAGACTTTCCTGTAATTTGAGCGATAGTTCCCCAGAACTGAAGGTCTTTCAAAGTTTTTTTTTGGACATTGGCTGCTTTTTCAGTCATTTTCAAGGCACCTAACTCAAGGGATGCACCAGTGAACCAGCGAACAAGCAGCCTGTTATAAAAACACATAATTTGTTCTCATTTCTTTAGTTGAATCGACAAAAAAATAAAATAAATAAAAAAATAAAAAATGAGATGACAGTTTGACAGGCATAAAATAGATTTT
>VUQK01010759.1:0-15351 GCA_015106715.1 Bujurquina vittata | reverse complement strand
TCCTGATTACTGCACTGGGATCCAAGCACAGAGTGTTTTCATTAGGGAGAGGGCCAAGATCATCCAGGAAGGTTCCGGCCCATTAATACATTTGAAACGGCGAACGAATGGGTGGGGGGTGGTGGTTGTTGCAGGGCGGTTTGAAAAGGGGGCCGGAACCTTCCTGGATGATCTTGGCCCTCTCCCTAATGAAAACACTCTGTGCTTGGATCCCAGTGCAGTAATCAGGATCTGGCCTCCAGAGCACTGGAGCATGCAACATGCAGAGCAGGAAGAGCCCCCCAGTGACCCCACACTGTGTCCTTCAGTCACCCCATGTTGCCCTGTGCCCTCTCTGGCCTTGGCCTCTTCTCTTCTAAAGCTCTCAACACCTGAAGCCACAGGCGAGGACCTCTACAGTTTGAAGAGTTTGATAGGGTAGAAACACCCCCCATTATCAAATTTACTGTTTACGTAATGCAAATGAGGTGTAATGCTCTGCAATATCACAGTTTTGTCAGCAATTAGAGCATATGGAAATTCAAAAGATTTTGAGTATGTGTTGTTGTAGTACTATCCTGCGGCAGGCTGGGGTTTTTTTTCCAGGCTCATTTCTAGACAAAATGTTAGACAATATTTACTACGACATGTATTCAAATAAGCTCAGTATGTATCTCAGTGAAGAAAAGTTGCTGTTGCACGTTTCAAAATATTACATCATCTTTAACCGTGAAAGCTGTGTATACTGTGCACTCTACTTTGGGCATCTCTGATTCATCATCAAATCAGATCCCTCAGCTACCATAAACAGAAGCTGGCCGCATATTGTAAACAGTGAAATAAAAGCCTTCCACTTCCCGGGGAGGTGTCATTTTTAAAAGCTGATCGGGACAAAACAGGAGCAGAAACCTTGTCTTGGGCTCTCTCTGTGTTTAGCCTGTCGGTAGCCAGAAAGCCTTTGTTTGGTCTGCTTTGACAGGTCTCCTTTAGTCTCCACTCTCTGTCCCCCCAGGCCCCAGCCTTCAGCCTCGAGGTAAGCCCGGCCAGATGTGGCGACCCAGGGTTCTTTACAGCTGCATGTGTAGAGGGGCACTAGAATGATGGTGCAGTCACTGGGACGCGCATCATCTGTTTTAACTTGTCTGTCTTCCCTGACAGACCCGCTGAGTGCTGTTTTCATTCCCCTTGGATAATATCTTTTACAGTTTCGCAAAACTGTCAGCAACCTAAAGGACCGATCCCCACCTGCCTGTACTGTTGCCCATCACCCCTAATGACAACCAGACACCCTCAAAGACAGGGCACTAAGGTGCTAACTACCCCACAGAGCTACAGCACATCTAGCACACGCGTACCAGCTCACATTTTCCAGATAGAATGTAATGTTCGGTTTATTTAGCTCAAACATGCATTAATGTGCTCTTTCTGTTGTCTTTTTGCTTTTCGGGGGGGGGGGGATCCACTTTTAGATTTTCTTTTTTCTGCTAGTAAACATGCACCACTTTTAATATTGGCTTTAAAATCTTTGCACATCTCAGGGAGGTAATAATGTAATCGAGGGTTGACGTCGCTCAAACTCAACGACATGAGATAAATTCTGAGGACCGTTTTCGCAAATCATGAAAAACGCCCCTCTTACTTCAGTTTATGCGAGAGACATTTATGTGTGAGCACTTCTTCAGGGCAATTTATTTGAGAATAAAAGAGGAGCCAACCTTCACATGTGTTAGTGGAGCGTGTGACAACTACACTATGGTCTGCATTTGTTTTTCTTGGGCTCTTTCATTCTCTCTCTCTGACCTTGGGGGAACAAGGACCAGTGGGCAATTGTCTGGTGTCTCGAATAGTTAAGTCAGACATTTTGCTGCTCTACAAAGAACTACAGGCCCACTAACTACTGAAGAAATTATAGAGAAAAAAAATAATGAAAGAAAATCTGTCAGATATGAAGAAGTCTCAGCTTTTTAGTGTCAGTGCTCAGCCAGGCATAAAATGCTCCATTTAGACCCCTGTTCCAGAAACAAAGCTTTCTGGCACAGCCTCACAGGTAGTGATTGTCTGAGAATGTACAGAAAGATTTCCATGTCTCCCTAGCCCCCCGCCTTTCTCCTCCACTTCCTCCAGCCCTCCCTCTCTCCTCATATGAGACTGTAGCGTTCAGCAGCTCAACTAGGAGTTGTGAAGCAAACTTGGTGAAAAGCAGCAGGAGATGAATCTCTTTAAGTCCCCTTGAACAACATAAAACAGTCTGGGTTTCCATTATTCAGGGGCCTGTGCTGCTTGTTTACAGTAGACTGGGCCCCGCTGCACCTGCACTCCGGATGGCCTGACAGCTTGATGGGCCCTTTAATGGTGATTCACTGGCCAGATATATGTGGATAAAAATGGAATTCTGGGAGAGCAATCTAATAAGAAAATAAAGCGCTGAATGGTTGCCATGGATGTTGGATGAGCTTGTTGGGCCCTGTTCACCAGACCATGCTGGCTGGAAATCAAATCCAAACTTTGATCTTGGGGCTTTATTACATGCTATCACCTCAGCTATGGGTCCCTTCAAATAGAGTGTCACTGGGTCAAGTAGATGGTACTTTAGTTTTACCTTTTAAAACTCGGGCTTTAACCTTGATGCTCTGTAAACAGGAATTCAATCCCAGTGTTGAAGATTATTTGGGCGTCTGTGGCAGTGTGCCCACAGTAAACTGTACAGTAAATTCTATACAGAAAAGAAATAAAATATCAGGCTGGTATGGAGCTATGCCAAAAAATATTTCTAAACTGTAAATCTGACTGTAAACAGAGCACTCAATTGCACTGAATAAAAAGCAGAACAAGCACCACAGATACCAAAGTTTACTGGGTTAAATGGTCTCTAGAGAAAATGTTCATATTTCTTATGCTAAACAAGCAACTTAAAACGCAGCAAATGTTATTATAATTATATTATTATATAATAGATATGATTACATTATAATATAATTAGTGGCTATGATGTTTGAAGGCATCTGACCCTGCTATTTCCAGCCCTTCATCAGTGAGATATAAGGTATCCAGAGGCGGTCCAGTCTCTATGATGTTCAACAGCATGTACCCATTAAATGCAGAGTACATGACACACACACACAGACACACAGACATGAAAAGACACACATGAGCACATACAAATGCTCGCACTCACACACAAACACATAGATTCGGGGCTCTAACGCGAGGTGCATTGATCTCCCTTGTCATATATCATTAATGAGGGTATTAAATCCATGTTTAGGAAGCAGAAGGCTGGGTTTAAGCTGGTTTTGCTGGAGTGATGCAAAAGACCCTTGCAGAAATCTCCCCCAAGGAAGGGCCAAGCTCGGGCTCTCTTTGGCTGAGGAGCACATTAATGGAGTGATGTCATGGTAGCTCATATAACTGGTTCTGTCCAGGGACAGGGAGAAAATTCAAGTCTGTGACCCATAAAGTGACCCTAAATCAGCAAATGATAATGTGCAATCATTGAAAGCATATGTACATATAAATGCCACAACCAAAAGCTGGAAACTTTTCTTTTTTCATGAAAAAAAATATTCAAAGTGATAGTACTGTAGGTAGCAAATAGCAAGCTTATGACACATCCTTATAAAAAGAAAAAAACAAACCAAACTATACACCAGCTGTATTGATCAGGCTAAAATTCTCCCCTATGTGCCTCACCCCTGAGTTATCATTGCATCATTATCATCCGGAGTTTGAAGAGATGCTACAGTATGATACGGCAAATGGACTCACTATTGATTTTGTCAGAGAAAGACAGAATGGCAGATGGAGAGGAAGTCAAAAGAGAACATCTGGAAGGGGACAGGGAGAAAAGGGTGTGTGAAGGGCCTCAGATGATAGATGATACAGGAGGATAGGGCTACACATAATCCTGTTGAAATCTGCAACTGTGCAACACAGAAGAATTGCTGTGGAACAAATATTTGAAGTGAGTGGACCTAAAATAGCCAGGATGTGGCTGTTTCACACTTCATGCACTCTCATTGCACATGATTAAAAAAATACGAGACAAAAAGTTGATTTTTTTTATCTTGTATTAAAAAGAAATTGAAGGCTGTGGCACATTAGAAAATGGCAACTTTTCTCTGACTAATCCCATTATGAGAGGGAGTCTTTGCTTTGGAGCAAAGCTGAGGTGTTAATGTGATGAGCAGCATGAATGTTGAAAAAAAAATGGGACAATCCTTCCTTTCGGGAAAGGGATATCCTGAGGCACAGCTATATAGACCTTAAGTGCTGACAAAGAAGATATTGTATTTTTCCAGTAATCCTTTTAAACACCACAAGGCAGAAGCATGCAGTTCATTTCAGAGTAATGCTTTTAAATTTCATTGAGGAAAGACTCCTTTTGTGATTTTATCAATCATTTATTCCAAGCCTCGCAGAAAAAAGGTGAATATTCATGTGCATAAAAGTCAGTGTGCCTCTGCAGAGACAAATTCTCAGAAAGTAAAATAATGGCAGCAATTCCTTCTGAATCAGGTCATCCACACACACCAAAAGACCAGTATTTTTTTTCTCCTTTCTTCCCACTGGCTTGGTTTGTTTTGTTCTGCTTGATTAACCGAGAATGCTGGAAACTGTATGTATTGTTTCCGCACCATGAGCAGTGTCTAAAATATTTGCTGTGCATTAAATACTTTAGCAGACAATCAAAATCCTTTCAGCACTCCCCATTACTGTGAATAGGCTTAAGGGAAAATAATGTGCTGGGCATGCTGGTTTTGGAAAACATGTCAACAATTTATCGTCAGTAGAGTTTCTCGCTGTCAGGTGGAGCTTACTAGGGGCTACGATTAGTGCGGATTTGTGTGATGCACCATAACCTTGACACTGAACTGTGAAACAGCTTCACGCAACATTCCAAAGCACCTGTCAATCAACTCACACCTACAAGGATAAATATCCATCTGCTAGGGCAGCGCTTTGAAAGATGTGTTACAGTGAGTTCTGCGTAGCTCTTTCAGTTACATCAGGAATATGTTTTGAGATATATTCTTGGCTGAACTTTCTCTTTTTGTTTCACAGCAGACATTGTGATGTGCAAGAATCAACATTACAAGCAAACTGGCCCACAAAGTGCTCGGGAGGATTTGTGTGGTGACTTTAAAACATATAGCTATGACTTGAGAAGGTACAGACAGCTGCACCGAATGCTGGCAGGTCTGCCTCCCCAACGCGAGACTTTCTGACCAGGCAGTCTCCTCATTACCACCAGCACAGGTGGCTCCTCGCTCCAGTCTGCCCTATTGTTCAGACTTGGGCACTATGAACAGTGGGTACCATTAACAGTAGAGGTTATGTGAAATGTGAAGGTGGGAGGAAACACATTTTTCAATACATTAATTTTTAGGAAGTATCTTTCACAAATGTCTCCGCTATTAGATGACCTGTGGGAAGCTGTTGAATGAGTTTCACCCAGCGTTCAAGGTAGGATAGCAGCTTTTAGGAAGGGCATAGGTCAGAGAGCATTTGCTTTCATAAAACTGGCTTTAATCACTCCTTTGCCACTTACTGCTTAGGCTGAACTTTTGGCGTGTGCATGCATGTCTGTGTCTGTGTATACATTTTCTTCTCTGTGTGCAAATCTACTAGCTTCATTTACCTTTGTAAGATATAAAAGGAACTTAGTGTTTATTCTAAAGTCACTATCCAGAGTAGCCAAGAGGACAGCAAAAACAGCATAAACCACTTAGCAGCTCGATGTCTCTTTGAATTTACTGCAGGATTTTTAACTGGTCTTTTTCCTTGCCAACAACTGCAGATACTTTATGCAACATCTCATGGCTGAGAAATACAGGAAGTCTGGCGGCTTTACCAGGGGAAGCTGGAAGTGTCGTGGGGCATCCCACTGAGAGGAAAGATGGACAGAGGTGTGGTGGAGTGGCCGGGGCACCTCACAGGAGACCAGAAAGGATTTCACACCAGTTGTGGCCAATTGTTTTGGCTTATTTCAGAGTTTATCTCAGGCTGTTAACAACTCCACCTCAGAGGCAGGAGTATAGATATGAATGAGCAATAGTTCCACACAACAGATTGTGAGGTAAAAATATGTTAATTATTCTAGCTTGCAGTCAAATAATAAAAAAAATTCTCTAGAATGCTTTTGTTGTAACACTGAATGCCGTTTGTGTTGTCATGAAGCTAACAATAACAAGATTAATACACTGGCCTCGCCCCCTGCCATTCCTCCTGGATTAAGGCATTGGCAGGGTGGTGAAGCTGTCAGTCACCGACATGTCTGGACGCATCAACCACTAATCATCAGAGTTTAAAAAACTCCCTCACCTCTAATAGATTAGGATGACTGATACATCACAGCAGCAGGCACCACTGCCTCAACATGCACCTTAATGCACCATAAATTTTTCAAAATTGAAACAGGATGAAATGGCCACACTGCTAAAGCATGTTTGGGATTCCCGTTCAGGCAGATTAAAGAATACATTTTCCTGGTTTGTACCTCGCATTCACCATACAAAGTTTGACAAAGGCTGGCATTCTCTTTGACATCCCTTCCTTTGGTGCTCTGTGCCATCAGGCCTCTTGAGGGTGGGAGATGAGTGGCATGGTGAGGTACACATTTGCCTACTGGTGTGATGCAAGGGCAGTGTTTATGCGACATCATAAATATGCATGTTGCTTTGTGCAGTACAGGGGCATTTATGACAGTGGAGTGACAGCATTTGCACTTTCAGAGGTCATTTACCTGTCATCTACTGTGACAGTAGGGATGAACAAGGCAGAGGACAACTACACATCACATTCTGATAGGACAGTTTGAAAAGCTTTAAGTGACTAAGGGGACTTAGTTTATTAATCATTATGATGTAGTGTAACGTTTCCCCTAAATTAGAATTGTTGCCTTACATGTACAATGATGTATATGAGATGAGAAGATTTTGAATGTGTAATTGGAGGGCAATAACAACAGAAGTACACTTTAAGTATTTATAAAAGAAATAGCAGACCAAACTGTTTTTTATTCTTTCATCTTTCTTCCTATCTTCAGGATATTGTTCATAAGCTGATTGGGGTTAATGCACTAGCCAATAGCATGTTTCTGCACTTCTGTTCCCCTCTGCTCCTTTTTTGGGGTGGTGCTACTTTGGGGTATACATCAGCCCTAGCGTCAAAATAATGTTTCCCAGACCTGAACACTGGCCTCAGCATGTGGTATCACTTTGATGGAAGATTAGCAAGGCTGATATCATCAGGCCTTGTGACCTGATGCTTGTCCCATGGACGTATGCAAACATCATGAAGATGTCTTGGCTATGACGTTGCCGCAGATTTTCTTAAATAACAACATACTTAAGGCACTCTCAGGCCATTTTGCATTTCGGGGAATCAAAAAGACTTGGGCATAGAGACATTGCCATTAATAGCCTGCTAATTTCAGATTAGAAATTGAAAATAAACCAAAAAAAAACCCCAAAAACATCAAATGTGGTGTGTGATGTCATCTTAGACGTAAGTGCAGGCAGCAATGGATGGTTCTTTTCCAGGGATGACACAGGTCAGTCAGAGGAGGTGCTCATCAGCCAGGATGAGCTCCGGATAACTATGTGCCCTTGCCCCCAGCCTCAGACAGATCACGCGATGTGCCGAGCTATGTCCAAATGAACACAGGTGCTCTGATTCGTCCTGCGTGTTCAAACACAAATCCAGGCATCTAAGGAACCATGCTATCCTTCCCCAAAGACCATCTGCCCCAGGGGATCTAATGTCAACAGTGAGGGGATGTTTTGGAGAGATGGTGCAATCTAAAGTTCTGAGTCAGAGATGTATGGGAGTATGAGAAAAGGAGAGCATGGAAATGGCATACTGGACATCGGATAGGCATTCTTTGATATCTTTAAAAAGATATTTCACAATTTTTTTTTTCATGAAGTAAGAGTAAAAAATAAACCGTGTTCACCAGGGAGAGTGAAAGTTTTGTAAACTGAGCCCTGTAATTCAGGCATTTTCTGCAAAGACAAATGTAGTGTATGAAGTTGTAATGTAAAATAATGGGAGAAGGTACAACAGGAAAACAGTAAAAACATTTGTAGAAACTACAAATCACATGTGTCAGTAAGTTGAGAAACCGATAAACCCCATCAAAACCAAACCCTGCTGTGCTGAGACTCACAATAGTTCACTATTTCCCGTCTTGGATACAAGTCTCAACAATCTCCACTCACTGGGTCAAAGAGTTATATGGCACAAGTCCAAACACAGGCCTACAGTAAATAGAGAGTGCTTCAGAGTGCATAGAGCCCTGCTGCACAGGGACAGTGTTTGGATAGGCCCTCCTCCATCTCATGCACATGGACTTAAGTTGAATTAATGTGCTCACATGCTGCATGCTAGATTTATGTACCTCAAAGTGCCGTTCCATCTCCTCAGCTTAGTGCTCATGGGTCTTTCACCAGCATGTAACCTCACATTGATAACTTTGAAGCATATATTGCAAAAGCAAACGACTGCCGGGATACTTGTAACCTGAGTCCATGACAAGTGCAAACACACATTTGTTGCCTTTTTTGTCAGTTTTCCTTCCTTCCTTGTTTACCAATATAGGAGATAGGAAGGGTAAGCCACAGGCTTTTCCTTGGTGTTTGTCCATTGTCAGCGTGTTACAGTATGAGCTAACATGATCAGTTATGTGTGTAGGAAATCACTAGAATATGTGCTCAACTTTATAGTGTAAATTGTTTGGGGAGGAAAATTAAGTAGTGACAATGCCTGTGGGAAAATGAACTAATACTTATGTATAGTGTTTATATTTACTGTACAAAAATAGGCAGGGAGGAAGTGATGCCGAAAAAAACAAACCTATTTTCCACTTTCCTCTCACTGCCTGGATCTGGGGATGATCGGTCCCTGGCATGAGCCCCAGGCACAGAGAGTAAAGATACACTCCCTAAAATGATTATCCAGTGCAAGTCTATCCCCGCTCAGCTAAAAGACTCATTAGGCCTGGAAGGACAGACGAAAGACGGAGGAGTTAGGGGATGGTGCAAGTTTGTTTTTGCGTATGAGTATGTGTTCGGGCAGAAAGGGAGTAAATATGATCAAAAGCAAGGGGGAGGCAGGAAATGATGCAAGGCTGTAAAAAGACAAACTGCTGGTGATGCTTATTTTCACTACACTCACCACTAAAAATGGACTGAGGTCTGAGGGCCTGAAAGGTTAGGGCTGATGTCTCTGAAATGACCAAACTCTACAAATAACCCTCCTGCCCCCGTCTGGATGTCATTGTTTGAATTCCGCCTGGAATATGAATAGTTCCTAAGGGGTCAGGAACCCAGGAGATGGATATTTCCCTCTTGTCCAAATCTACAGAGGAAAGGAAATATTAAAAAACTCCACTGCACCTTGATGTTTCTGCCCACCAATCTTTTTTTTTTCTGACAGAAATCCGTCATATCAAGGAAACAAACTAGATGCATAGCATGCCCTTACTGTCATCTCTAAACTCTGTACTTCAGCATCCAAATGACACAGAGAAAAACAAACTGAGAAAGAAAGAGCGGCACTCTCAAACAGGAAAGTAAGGGGCAGTAGATATCAAACTGTCAGTGTCAGTCTATATACAGCATCTCCATAAACTGCTGGATACAGACTGGCTCAGCATGAGGCCAGGGCCCCCATTCAGCAGAGCGTTCCACTAGAATGAACCCAGGGGAGTCTTGGGCCAGGTAAAGTACTATCCCAGCCCCTGTCTTCTGCGTCTAGAATCACAGCCCATCTAATGAATGAGACAGGGCACTTCCACCACTGACTCTTGGAGTCATTAACAACCTTCACTCACAAAGATTTATAACTTCATGATAAATGCATGTGTGACTAAGTACAATAAAGACACTTCCAAGGATAACAGTTTATTTTTGTTCAAGTGTGCGTGTGTGTGTGTGTGTGTGTGTGTGTGTATGTGTGTGTGTGTGCGTGTGTGTGTGCGTGTGTGTGTGTGTGTTTGTTTTCTGCAACAGAGAACAAAAATCACACTTTTTAATTTTGCAAATCATTTCCCACTCCATAATTATCCCTTTTACTTAAAGATAAGCTCAACACATTCACAAAAAAGGTAGTTAAAAATACATTTTGTAATTTATGTAATGTGTCCATTTCATATGCATTTATTCAATTTAACCTGTGCTTAACGCTAATATATGAGATACACCTTGAAATAGAAATATCCCTCCATTAACAGTAATAAAAACCCATAAAGCACATTATGTGCAGAATGCATGTAAAGTTTAAGTAATCTGATTTTTTTTTAAAAACAAAAAAACCATCAGTTGGAGCAAACCTCCAGCAAACCTAAATTGCGCACAGAAACACACAACTGCACATAGGAACAGACACACAGCACTATCTGGCGAAGAACACAGCAGGTAATCTGAAGCAGTTCCAAGACTGTGCTGCTTAGATGGCTTCATGCCTTGAGGGCCTGCTAAACACTACTCCCTTGGCTAAAGCCCCATAGAGGAAGAATCAAGGAGAAATCAGTGGCTGAGCTCATCCAGGCCTGCAGCACAGAGAGCTAATAGTATAGCTAACCCTCACCTGTTCACGAAGACTCCCGCCTCCATATGTGCAATGCGTGTGGTGTGTGTGCGTGTGTGTGTGTTTTGCACGATGGGATCGGGAGAATATCTGCGCTCATATGTGTGTCTGTGCCAAGAAAGTCCTTGCCAAAAGCACAGCTGCCTTCATTGTGACGCATGGTTCCATCCCATCTGATCTATCTATCCCGAAAATGAATAACCCACTTTTTTTTCTTGGTGTGTTTCTCTGATACCATTCCCATTTTTGCCGCTCTCTCTTTTAGCCCTCCCTTTGCTTTTTATCTCATAATTTCTTCCAGTCATGCTGTCTAAATGTTCTCTCCAGACTCACATGGCGGGACACAACCTGGAGCCCCAACCTTCCTCCTGGAATGCCATTAATTCCAACATTCCCATCTCTGTCTAAAGTTAGATGATTAGACTGCTCACTTGCTGTGCAGTTAAGATACTGCTCTGATGAAAACATCCTGCTGTCCTCCTTTCTTCCCTTTTTCTATGCAGCTAGTGTGAGCCAGAGGTTGAGAATGGATGCAATAGAGAGAAGGTACAGCCTGTCCAAAACCACTCTTCATACTCCAAACATATGCAGACAATACTCTTACTAGAAGTAGAAAAGGACACAATTCCTTTCTTCTGCACAAGTATTTGGGGAATTAAGCAAGAATGTTATGACATTACAGCTTGTAAAAAAAAATCATATCACTATTAATTATAATCTTATGATCTTATTATTATGATCTTAGGAGCATTGCATTTGATTGACCATAATCATTTACTTCTACAAATTTGACGTGGAAAGAGTGCACACTTATGATCGAGTGAAGAACAAGCTAGTCACTTTTAAGGGCAATACAGTGCAAAGGAAATATGGTGCAGCATTCAAGTCGGATAGATCAGACTCCATCCTTATTAATGAGAACTTATAATCAGTACACAGAATGCCATTTCATTTTCTTCTTTTGTAAATTCTCCGAAATTAAAACTTGCTTTCAAAAGACTTCTTCAAATGCATCTGCACAAACTAAACAGCATCCATACCTTCTGACTGAAGGTTGTTGTGCAATCTGATCCAGGCCAAATGAACAAATAAAAGCCTTTAACAGAACACCACGACTCAATTAGGCCTTTTAACCGATCCGCAGCAAACAAATCACTTTGTTGATCAATGTCTTCAATAATTAAATGCTGGGAAATAGCTTTACTGTTTGGCTGCTGTCAATACAGCTGAAATTTATTTCTCACTGCCTGTACGGGAAGTCAATTTTTACAACCTTTCGATTTTTGACTGTGAAAGCAAATAATTTGAATCAAGCAGTGAGTGGGGTATTAAACAGTCTGTGGTGTAACTGCATGTGATGATGTCTTCTAAGGGTTTTTTTTGGTTTTGGTTTTTCTTGCAGCAACATTAATCAATAGATGAATTTAGATATGCCCTGCAGTCCTAAATCCCATGCACTACACTCGAGGAATGTTGGTGCACAATGCCAAGATATACAGGATATGAATATGATATAACCATCCAGTAGAGGTCCACTGTAGTAATCTAACATGATGAAATATATCCTCTGAAAGCATTTCATAAAGTTTTCTGCAAGGGTTTGATTGTGTCTCATGCTGTAGTCTCCCTCTGGATGAGACTGTATATCATTATTTTCTCCTAACCTCGGGCTATTTACTACACTTTACACTGACGAAATAACTTACTTTCAATCGGCAACCCTTGCCCTCTTTGTAAGGTAATTTCCCTGGCTGAGAATGGAGCAACCAGAGGAGGAAGCAAAGGGACAAATTATCCTCTGTGTCTAGACAGGTACATGGGCAACAACAAAGACTAACCTCTACAGAGAACAGATCTGAAGAAAAGACAGGCACACAGTCAAATCTCTAGGCTGCAACCCAAGGTTTTCAGAATGGCTAGCCAATACACAGTATTTTTAACTGCACAAAAGTAAATAATTATAACAAACAGAAATAAATATATAAAGTTGTCAGCCAATGGAAGGAAGAGTACGTGGAGAACATAAATCACACAAGCATCACAATGCAGCACCTCCTTCAGCACGGTCCCTAGGGGGAGGGCCTGGGCAGATTTAGATCCTGGACTCTCTCACAGCTATGTAAATCATACCTGCTGTATTAGACCCTTCACTAGACCCCAACAGCTCCCTCCAGACACTAGTCACAGGTCCCCTGCTCAACTGTTAATTCAACCCAGAAATCACTACAGCCACTGAGCCCATTGCTCCAACATAAGTCTCAAAGGAAGTGCTCTAACCCCAGCCACAAAACTCCAGACCTCTAACCTCAGGTCCTACAGGTCCCTGGGCCCTTAGCTTGAGTTGTGTTGTGATGCTGTGGTGGTAAGGTCAAAAATTATGAGAATAAGAAAGTTGCTGGATTAAAAAAAATAATAATAATGGAAGATATCCAGGTGAAGAAAGCCAAAAAAAGAGTTAAAGTTTCACTTCAGAAGCCATTTTCGATCCTTCCAGACACTTCATTGGGAGCCCAGCTGGAGGAAAAAAAAAAGAGCCGTTGATGGAATGCAGCCATTTGTTTGACCCCGTGGCCGTCTCGGGGAGGAAGGCCGGAGACAGGTAGATATATGGCTAGTTTGTTATTGTGAATTCCAGATCCTGTGATTATCTCTGACTCTCAACCTTCTGGAGTTTTTTAATCTGCGGATTCTTGAGACAGTTCACTTTCAACCGCTGACGTCGCTTCACGCTCACCGTTTTCTGACCTCCTCTTGACTACAGCACACATACGCACAAGCTGCAGGATTCCCAGTTTAGGGCAGAAAGAAAAAAAAAGAAAGAAAAAAGAAGAAAGAAGGGGGAAAATGCAGTACCTTACAGATTCCAGGGCCAGGGTCAGGTTTCGTTTTAATGTCCGTTTGCATGGGGATGGGGGGCCGTGGAAGTGGGTTGCTGGGGAAAAAACTGGGGTTGGTGTGGAAGAGTGTGGGGTTAACAGGAGTTCCCCATTGCAGCCGTCCATTCTGCACATACAAGCCTGCTGATGTCACACACTGCTACTTGCAAGTTGGATGACGAGAAGCAGGTTTTTGCTGCCACTTAAATCGCTTCTCTCACTGCTGATGGAGAATTGGAAATACTGTTAACTGTAAAAGATGGTGATAGACAAGACAAACAGGAGACCCCTGATAGCAGAGACTTCTAGACAAAAGGAATCAAGTTTCTGCGCCTTTCTCCAAATGAGAGGTGGCTGATTGAAACCAGATAAGGTTAAAATGGAACTGTTAAGTCCAGTAATGAGATTCTCTGAGTGTATGTTTGGATTAGGTGATTACAGAACTCGCCTTCCTCCTTGCAGTCACTCAGACATGCACACTGACACAGGCTGTATGTACAGACACCTACATGCATGCACCAGGCTATCATGAGGGTAAGAGTTCACGAAAATGGTGAAATGCAACTCTGTCTTCCTGTTTCGATACTTTATAAGGAGGTGTAGCAGAACAAAAGGAAAACGGGTTATGAAAATAGACACAGCTGGTAGAGCTTAAACAATAGGCCAGCTGCTTCTTTTTGAAAGT
Organism: Bujurquina vittata; assembly: GCA_015106715.1. NCBI lineage: Eukaryota > Metazoa > Chordata > Actinopteri > Cichliformes > Cichlidae > Bujurquina > Bujurquina vittata. The sequence continues at coordinate 1,224 of VUQK01010759.1, read as the reverse complement.
AACGATCCTCATGACTTCTAATAAAAGTACAGCACAAGATGGAAAGACAAGCAAACCCCACTAGAACCCGAGTGTCACACTAACACCTGCCTATGTGCAGGTTAATGGCAGATTTGGGATAAACCTGTTGTAGACTGAAATTAAAAAAATATTCCATCTGTGTAAAAATCTGTTCAAATGATCAGTTTTTATATTGCATTTAACTTTTTATCCCCCCAAAATTAAATCTTTCATAATACAGAATAAATCATTCATTTTACCAATGCGCCTGTAGTATCCAGGCACTGTAGCGAAGTATACTGACATATGTTGAAAGTTTGTTGGCTTAAGTATTCAGATAAAAAATATGGCGTGAATAATTAGGTGATGTTTCCATTTTTTAACTGCTGGGACAACACTGTCAGAGAGGCTTGCAGCAGCTCACTTCAATAACGGTGTGTGTGTGCATTGTTCTTTTGAAAAGTTTGTCACAGTGACAGCGTCACCAGGGTTTTTGACATCGCCTGTCATGCTGAAGATCTCTGCTGCCTCTGTTGCTGTCACTCCTTATCAGCACTCATTTCTTAAGTTTATGCTTGCAAATATTCAAAAACCATATTACCATACCTAGAGCTGCCAGGGGGGCAGAAATGAAAGGAGGCAATAATCTCTCTCTTTCTTTATCTGCAAGCTATCCTTCAGCAAAGTATTCTGAGCTAAGAATTTTCAGCAGGCTTATATGACGGAGAAGGATATTAATGTTTTGATTGTCATCTTTTTTTTTCTAAAATGATCCAGCTTGTGTTCTCTATGGCAAACACTCTAAAGTTATTCTTTTCTAAATTATTCTATTTTACCTCGGGTTAAATGGCAATGTCACAAAAGAGCGTATATAAAATTATTAAATACAGCACACAATAGTTTGGGGAGTGTGGGGGTGGCTTACATGCACATTTAATTGCATTACAAGACAAACACTTAGCGCCATAATGCAAAATCACAGCAGTACAATTTCACAGTGCTTCCACACAAAAACATGCTGCCTGGCATGCATTTTGGCATATCCATCACAATGCTCCTATCTGCAAGGTGCAGGGTAACCTGATTTAAGGGCAACTTATTGGATTTGTGGGAGGGACTGAGAGGGGTGGAAGGGAGAAAAGGAAAACAAAAGGGAAGGATTAATCACGATGCAGCGGGATGACAGTGCCTACAAAGGCGGCCATGAAACAGTTGCTTGACGAG
>VUQK01010758.1:0-14470 GCA_015106715.1 Bujurquina vittata | reverse complement strand
TGGTAAAAAAAAAAGTAATGATGTTCATTCTGTTCTTAAACTAGATGGGATGCTTTGTCACTGCAGAATGTTATGGTAGCTGTGCCAGCCGCTAGTCTAGCTGCAGATTGGAGGAACTGCAGTTCCTCAAATGGCCACTTGAGGCTGTCCGTAAAAGTGAGTCCTTCCCCACTGACTCCTATGTTAAAATGCCCAACATTACAGCATAATTAACCTATTTGTAGCCTGTTGCAAAAAATAATTTGGTCTTAGCCAATATACATTCCCTTTCATCAGAACTGTATGGGAGGGGCCAGCTTTTTCATAACTTGTACCAATGAATTCTTTTAAGGATATATGCAGTATTAGGGGTGTGACCACTTTGAGTAACTGGTGGGTGTGGATGAGGGCTTAAACCGTCTGCTCAGCTATTCAGATAATGTAAATTATTGGTACTAACAGCCTATACAATAAATTGGTGTTCCAGTTTAGTGTTACCTACCCTCGAGACATATTCTCACAGTCACAAAGGTGCAGTGGCTGAAACGCAAAATCACACATTTGGACCCAAGTCAAAAGTTCCACTCATATAATGTGTCTTCTTTTTGTTTCTTAGTCCCAGCAGTACTTTTCACCAGTTTTGCTAAGTAATGGTAATGATTCACACAGGCTCCTTTCAATAATTGATGTTGAGATGTGTCCACTTCTTGAACCCTGCAGACGGATCGGATCTGGTTTTGTGCCTGCTGGGAAATCTCGGTCTTCTTTTCCTGTTGTGGCCTTTGTGAGAGCCAAAATTTTTGAACTTGTACACCAATGATATGTCAGGACAACACAACTGATGATCTCATTGTGAAGGAAGAAATTCTACCTGTTTACCTTTGACATGGTTCATCTGCTAAATAAAAAGCAACCAATGAGACAACCTCCTCAAACTAGTTAGCATACTACTGACTTTGGTGTGCAAATCTGTCTAAAGCAAATAGTGGTTGTTGTCTTATTAAAAATATATGTTATGTCACAGTTTTGTTTGTTGATTAGTTATTCCACAATGTAAAATAAAATGGTAAAACTCTCAATAAATGTGTTCATCTCATGCCCACAACATACAGCGCCATTTTTAGTTATTAAATGGGACTTAATACTAAAATTGCTGGGGGACTATTTTTAGTGGAAGATGAATCTACATTGTTTGCTCTAGTGGTGCTGTGATCATGGTAATAAAGGATCCTGTCACCCAGAGTAACAGTGCAGTTCACTGATGTGTTTTTAATAGATTTGGGATAACAATGGGACTCCATGGCACATAGGAATGAAGATTCCCACACACATTTTACTTGTGGGATAAAAAGCCTAGACTGCTAAATATTAACAAAAGGCTGATATTGTTAACATAAAGTAGGCTCTCTTTTCCTGCATGTTTTCTAAATTATTTCTGGGATTTTGCATATATAAATGGAAAAAAATAATTTCTGCTCATGTCTGTGCTATGTAACTATCCCATTCCTCATAGAGATCCATGTATGAAAATATGGATGGGCATGCCTTCAGGTGTCTATAAAGTCTTAAACCCACATTTATTCTAATGGCCAGCAGGTGGTGACTCCTCAGGTTGCAAACATTCAACTCAACTCAATTCAATTCAGTTCACAACAACAGTCACCTCAAGCTGCTTTATATTTTAAGGGAGAGGCCCAATATTAGAAGGAAAGTCCAATAATCCCAAAAAATGTCTATGAGCAAGCACATGGCTACAGTGGGAAGGAAAAGCTCCCTTTAACAGGAAGAAACCTCCAGCAGAACCAGGCTCGGGAAGGGGCACCCATCCCTGAGGACTGGTTGGGGGGAGGTGAAAAAGGAGAGCGCAGCAAAAGATAAGCCAAAAGAAACACTATGGGAGAAAAAGCCAGAATTTAATAGTAACTAATAATTAAATGCAGTAGTGGTATATAAACACACAGGGAAGGAAAAGAGATGAGTGAAGATCATGGGAAGTCCCCGAGCAGCCTAAGCGTACTGCGGCAGCATAATCAAGGAATGGTTCCAGGTTACCTGATCCAGCCCTAACTATAAGCTTTAGCAAAAAGCACATTTTAAGCCTAATCTTAAAAGAAGAGAGGGTGTCTGTCTCTCAAATCCAAACTGGGAGCTGGTTATTGTAGCTCAGGAGCTAGAGCAGGTCACCTAGCGATTGGAAGGTCAGCGGTTTGATTCCTGGCTGCTCCGGGCTGCATGCCAAAGTATCCTTGGGCAAGATACTTGTTCTCTGATGCAAGCGTTGGAAGTGTGAATGTCTTTTTTTAGTTTAATGGCTTTTTAGTTTTCTCACAATCTATTCGCATCTTCCTGGATTTCTTTGACAAATACCATTCCTAATAAACTAGATTTGGTTATCTGTGACTGACATCATAAAAGGTTGCTTCTAAAGAATGTTTTTATGACTTCTGTAGTTTTTGCTTCATCAAATACAGCGTGATATAAAGACTATGATGTGTCAGTCCTTAAGGATAGCACAAAAAACAAGCAAATATCTCAACTGTAACACCATCTCTCATCAGCCTGCTGTGTGTTAATATGTTTGTGTGCGTGCAAATGTGTGAAGAGATGGTAAAAGACAGATGGCATGTCATCTTTTCTTCCTCATCCCCATCTTTTTAAAGAACAGCACTCACCAGAGAAGTTCCTAGAGACAAGCATGGTGGTTAAAATAGCACCCTGAGGAGGAAGAACAGGAGACAGCATCACAAGAGTCCACCCGAAAGACCGTATAACATGCTGCTGTCTTCTCGGAATGAGCTTTTAAACATCATGTTCAAAGGTCACAGCAAGCAAAGACTGCTTAAATGTTGATACAGACACCTGACTATCTTATAGAATGAGAGTGCAGTAAATGCAGAGACAGTGAGCCAGGATTTGAGAGAGGCTATTTAGCCCAAAACTAAATCCAAATATATAACCGTATTCAATTGCCAGATGTTCTAGTTCTGATTTCAAATGCGCTTTGGCTGCTTTTTGTTTTTGTGTACACTGAGCTACAGTACGTGTCAAAGGAGGAACAGACAGAGGAGGCACATTTTCTGTTTCTTTCTTTCTCCTGAAATCAGAGCTACAACTTCATTTTGACCCATCAAGCATCTCCACACCTTGAGTTTCCTCCTGGCGTTAAACTTCTTCAGGCACTCGACTGTCTCCTGTCTGTGCATCATAGAGGCCACTGTTGAGCGTTGCTGTGGGGAGAAAGAGAAAGAGATGCTGAAAATAAAATGTTAGAAGAGCAGCTCTGATAGTGACAGGTTTACGTGGGCAGGAGCTGTCACAGAGATTCTGCTTTTCTGGAATGTGTTAATTCGGAGGCTCTTTAGGTAACAACGTTTCTGACAAACCCCCGCCCAGCTAAACAGATTTAACATGGCTTCACTGTGTCTGCACAATCATTTCTCTTTCGTTACAGAATATATGATGTGGCTTATAAGGCAGAGGCAATAAATGCAACACATTGCCCAACAAAAGCTCAGAGCAGTAAGGAAATATTCAGATCTTGATTTTGTTGCTTTTTTTTAAACCAATTTCTCTTCTTTGCTATTCACATAAATCCCACAGATCCAGGGTTAATGCTTTAAATTGATAAAGGCACAACCATTAAATTTATAGATACCGTACATACAAATTTATCTGCAAAACAATACAGGAAAATATAGCACAAAATTTTTGTTTTACACACTATAAATGAAAAACACTAAATGAGCATAAATGGAACTGATTTCCCTTTTGCTACGTTAATATTTTTTTAAGAAAATGTGCTAAATTTGCGTTGCATAACTTGTCAGATTTACTTAACACCTTCAAAATGCAGACCAGTGAATACACAACTTTCAAGTGTTTCAGATGGATGTGTAAATGTACTTAGTGTTCAGTGTAATAATTATATTTGAAAGGCAAATAAAGGTAGAGTTGGAAGGTGCTATTTAGATATACGGTGCTTTAAAAATGTTATTAGAGCACCTGCCATAAGAATTTGGAAATTCAACAAAAACTTGTTTTAAACAAAAATTTACTAAATTCATTGAACTCAATTCACATTTTTATATAAAATAATTTGTCAGCAAAATATGAGAGCGCCAAAGCTCATTTAAGGGAGCCATTCCACTTCTGATCAGTCCCACTGGAATTCATCTGGAGTACATTTTCACAAATACAGAATTGGTAAAATTACTGAGCCAAAGTAAAAATTATAAACATGAATATTGTCATTTTTGTGTTTTACAAGAAACCCGATATTGCCCAATAAATGCTAGCATTCCGATAATGCATGCAAACTTTGTTGTTTAACAATCTATTACATTCATTAAAAGTTAGACAACAACAGAAAATAACTCATCCCAAACACTTACAGAAAAATATTTTTTACAATCAAAACCAATAATAAAAAAATCTATTATCTTTCTAACCCATCGATCAGAAACGTAATAAAAAATCCTGGAAGTGTTCCACTGTGGCTGCACTTATGAAACCCAGATCCAGAGAGTGTGAGTTTTTCAGTACTGAGAAGCAGCAATTTCTATACAGAGCCTATTGTATGTGTAAGTGCAAAAGGGAAAAGACTTTAATCATTCAATTAATCTTGAAGGGAATCGCAAAGGGCCCCTGGGAGATGCCATCTTTTTACATCAACTTTTGTTTTCTTTACACTCTGTGATATATTTTTATTATCAAGTTATTACACTTTGAACATCATTGTCATGAGTGCTGCTTCACAAATGAAGAAAATCAAGAGCTCGACAGAAACTTGTGTGGAAACACAGTTTCATGGGTGTGCTAAAAGTTGTTAGAACTGACATTTTTGCTAATGAAGAGCAGATTGGAGGGCTCATCCCGAGATACATTGTGCTTTTGCCTTTCTATGGAACAAATCGCTCAAGATAAGCTGGCCCGATGTCTGCACACGTCAGAGATTGCATGTTTAGAAACAGATGGTGTTGATATCTGGCAGCTTTGGGCAGATGTTCTCAAACTTGCCGACAGAGGATTTGCAAATTACAAATTGTTGGATAGTCAAATCAGGGACTATGAAATAGTGTTTCCTGTCAGCTTTGACAGGGTGTTGGCTGTGTGTGCTACTCACGCAGACCCATGGGTGCTTCAGAGCCTCCTGGGCAGTGATTCTCTTGGCTGGATTAATAGTCAGCATCTGGTTGATCAGATTTTTAGCCTCGGGAGTCACTGTGTCCCACTCTGGGGAGGGAAACTAAAGCAAACACACACCTAAACATATCCACAAATACAATGAAAACATGTGAAAGTGGGAGAAAAAGAGAGGAGAGGCTGACTAACATCGTACGCTCCAGCTTTGATCTGTTGGTAGAGTTTGTGCTGGTCCTCATCCCAGAACGGAGGGTACCCAACCAAAAGGATGTAGAGGATCACACCTACACACAAAAACACAACCATTGTCTGAGTGACAAGCAGCAAAACCGTGGAGGTGGTAGTAAGAAATAGACAAAGAGCTTACCACATGCCCAGATGTCTACAGGTTTACCATATGCCTCTTTCCTCAACACTTCTGGGGACAAGTAGCCGGGAGTCCCCGCAAAGCCTACGCATGAAAAAAAAGACCAACAAATGAGGGTTTAGCTTCTTTGAACAAAGAACAGAAGAAAACGCCTGAATGGCCGAATCTGTTAGATAATCTCTTACTTTGGTGTTTACATTTTGTAACTAGATTTGCTTCTTTGTATTGCCTTTAAAAGGTGATGGTCAGTGTGTGTGTGTTTGTGTGTGTGTGTCATACCAAACCAAGCTTGTTGGTCTCCTTGGACCTCAATGGCCAATCCAAAATCAGCCAGCTTCACTGCTGCATTCTTACATTTGCTGGCCAACAGCAGATTTTCTGGCTGCAGGTGTAACACAAGCACAATGCTGTCACATTAGCTTTACATTTATGACCTTAAAAATTCATGCCTCAACAAAGGTACAACCTTTATTGAGAAGCTTTTCTTACAAAACAGTCTAGTGAAGCTTTATTTCAGGTTAAGTCATTTATAACTCCATCGATCCTGTCCCAGAAACTTGGTTCTGTTCATCTGGACAATAGCATTTTCACTCATCCAAGTGAGACTGAAGAAGTCACTTGAATGAGTGACAAAATCTTTCTCCCACTGAAAATACCAAGTTGTATTATACATGGTTAAGAAAATTGAAGGATGGATGATTTACTCCACATGAAAAGGTTAAGGGGACCTAAGCTTGTAACCAGTGTTCATTAATACTAACAGCCAACTGACTGTGGAAAGTGGGGTATCAGGAACAAGTTCCTTCTCTTATTTCTGTTTCTTTACTTGTGTTTAAGAGGGAAACAGGAGAATAAGGCAGGCCAGATAAACTCAGATCAAAAGACTAAAAATACAGACAGATGGAGTACACACATTCAGAGGCTGAGACAGACAAACGGGACTGAAAAATGTGTATAAGCCTTTTTTGCCATTTGTTTATTTGAGGACTATCAAACACAGCTTGTCTGCTCAGACACTGATGTAAAAGCAAATCTGACAAATACAGTACACACAGAGAAAACAGCACTTTGCTGTATAACTAGTTTATGCTGATTGTGAGTGATCTGTGCCATGGAAGCAGCAATCTTTCACCACAATGCTACAGAAACACCTGCAAACTGTTCTCTAGCTGAAGGACAGTCATCATATCACCCTCTGCTGGCTGATTTAGGAACTCAGAAGGAGTGTACAGTAAACTCTTAATCCAGCTGTCAAAGTCATAATGAGAAACTAAAAGCTCAGTAATTCCTTCTTGTTCAGACATTTGGGACAAATGTAGCTTTTTTACCTCCCAACAACGATCAGACTCAGTAGTTTGAACAGATGGAGTAGTTTGACATTTTGTGAAATACTAGTTCATTTTATTAATATATGAAAAAGCCAAGTGTATGTCTGAAATAGTAAAAAAAAAAGACAAACAATTCAAGATTTGAACTTCAGTCAAAACTGAAATTAAAAAATCATGAGATTAGTTGGTGTATTTTTATTAAGACAAAATTAATAGATTATACTTGTTTAATCATGATATAAAGAGATAAAAACATCAATACCAAACATGTAAAATTAAAAATGATATATATATTACGGTATCAAATAAATGTTAACTATAAATTAGACAAATATCAGGAAAAAGTTCATAATTGTAAGCTCTATATTTTTGATTTATTAAGTAATAATATGATACAGGTCGAAAAATTAGTTTGTCTTAATCAAAAACATGAAACAAAAATGAAAATATACACAATGGGCAAAACATTTAAATAAAAACATCAGTGAAAAATTTCATACTAAGTCAGTGTTTAATGTTAATATTCATAAACCTTATCAAAAAAGTAAACAAACAAACAAAGCTGCCAGCATGGCTGTAGTTCATTTTGTATGTTTTTGTGTTGTTTATTATTTTTGCTTTTTGTATTATTAATGATTATACTGTGTTCCATTATAACAAAATAAGATGAAAAATAAAACATCTCACTTAAGTTTGGATTTCTACAACTGCATTTCTCCAGTAGGGAATTCCCAATGTGTAAATTATTATTTAATCTGCAAACTAATGATCACTGGCTAAGTGGCTAAATGAAAAAAATGAAATAACAATCATTAAAGTTTAAGAAATAACTTTAACAAGCAGATTACCTATAAATCCATTAGTCTAACCAATTAACTGGCAGGTAGCATCTTTAATGTTAAGTTTAAGTTTTTTAAAAAGGGACTTTGAAACAGAACGGAGCTGCTGTCATTGATACACGCCTCCTTTGAAGCACAAGGTGACATTTCTGCCTCACTACTGCGAAGGTCAGGTTGTTTTAACAGTGCAGAGCAAATGAGAGTAAAGAGTGAGGAAGAAAAACAAAAGCAAGTGCTACATTTTTTACTCTTTTCTTCTTCTTTCTACACCACAGAGAGTCTATATTTAGCTAAGAAATAAAAGAATTATCAATTTTCTATATTGCTCAGAATATGGCAAATGGCATTTATTGAGGCCCAATGAAGATCAGATATTGTCATTCTCCTGCTGACTTTCAGCCTGTGCCTTTAACTTTGTTTCCCAAACAACAAATGCTGAAAACAAGGACATCTCAGTGCCTTTTCCTTTGTAGTAACCTCAGTTTCATCATCACACCACAACTTCATCCGGCCTCCTCTGTATGGACAACTTTTAACACACACTGCAGGTGTAGTAAAGTAAAATGCAAAAATACTAGAGACAAAATCAGTGTTGACAAAGAACCGGTTTCATAAAATTGATATACATTTATGAATTTCCCAATAAGAATCATAAAGCTGCTTTAGAAACTAATTGGAATCTAACAGTAAGTAAATCAGTGGGTAATCATATAGGTTTCCATGTTTATACTTCACCATTCACACTTTGATATTTGTTTATAACATTTATAACACAACAGACGCATGGTACAGAACATCCAACCATGCTCTCGTTAGAGCAGGCTCAGAGCTGAGCACGCCCATTGTTTCTATTTCTGTTTCAAGACAGCGAAAGATCTAAGAGACAATGACAGAGAATTCATTGCTAACTCCTACAGCGGGGGGATTTCTACTGCGGAGGACATTCTGCTGCCAGCGTTTGACTTCACTTGTCCACTTAAAGGGAAGGGTCACTGTAAATCACCACAGAACTGATCTGAGTCATCACCTGTATCCTATAATGAAACATTTCTATTATGATGGGAGTGCCTTCTCCCAGAATGACAATGACAACAATCAGTGTCAGTGCAAGGGGGTCATGGAATAGTTTGATGAGGATGTAGTATATAAATAGTAATATAAATAAGTAATATAAATTAATAATCTCAGAAAAAAATTGCAGATCAAATAGTATTTTCTGATTCTTCATATAGCTAGAGAGAATATATGTGTAAATGAGAGGGAGGAAAGATGACGATGCAAGGAGAAGAGGTTGTGAATATGGATGGAGTTTTAATATTTGAGGTCAACCATTCAAAGCAAGGGTGCACATAAGAGTTGAGTAAGAGACTGGTTTGAAGGGAGGACAGGAGGCTAAGCTGGAAGTAGCAGAGTTGAATTCAATTCAGTGAAATTCAATTCAATGTTATTTAAATAGCACCAAATCACAACAAAAGTTGCCCCAAGGTGCATTATATGGTAAGGTAAAGAACCTGCAATAATATGCTGAGGAGGCAGATGATCCACTGTGGCAACCCCTAAGGAACCAACCGAAAGAGGAAGAGGAATCTGTTTCTGTGCTTGATGTCAGTCTGTCATGTTGTGATTGTCTAATAACTGTACTGAGTCCTCTTTAAACTAGAACACCTTATATATGGAGTAGGGTGTAGTTCATAAATTAATGATTTAAGAAATAACCTTATGGCTTTTACACTAGAGTAAAAATACAACAGCAACCTCCTTGCAACTAGAAAAACTCAGTGGCTGCCCTGTGATTAGATTGACTTTTTTTTACATTCAGTGACCAACTGCAAGTCTTTGGGGCAACCAACTGGTTGCCTCGAGGCTGAGCAAGCAATGACCTTAACGTTTGGGTGAACGCTTTTGAACAGAAGGCAATCGCACAGGTTGGTGGTGGCAGGTGGGAGGCAACCTGTCTCCAAAAAATCACTGTGCTACTTTGATTGACTGCAATCACACTGAGATTGGCAAAGGTTTACAAATAACTTTTTTAATTGATAAACACGGGCAGACTGACAAAAGTCTACAATCAATCTGAGTCAGTCTGTTACAATATGGGACTGAACTCAATTTGTTGCCGACTTGTTGCATTCTGGTTTTATTCCAGGGGTGGGGGTTCTGGGGGGGCTGGGATGACAGCGCGCCCCAGGCCTGGGCCTAGAGGGGGCCCGGATGTGAGAGAGGATAAAATTTCAGGTAACCAGGCCTATATCATGTCCGAGAAGAGCGGAATAAGGTGGGCCCTCTCCTCATTGTATCCAGACGAACACGGTGTTTGGCGAAAGGCATAGGCTACTTTCCATCACCCATCAGCCATGTTTTACACGGGGTTTTAAAGGTTTCCATAGTCAGGACTGAGACATGGTTGCTAATGACTTCACAAGACCGACTGATTTTACTGATGTAGTAGATGTAAAATACTGAATAAAATGTTGTGCTGCATGACTAGTTTATTTTCACTCTTACATTTAACTTTATGACATGCAAATTTTCAAATGGATCGCTGATATTTTCTCCAAGTGTATTTTGGGTAAAGCGTCTACATTCACTGAGGTTTGCACCGCCCTCCTTTTATTTTTGACTCTTCCTGTCACCGTTGCAACCTCTGAGTGTTCATTCTTCAAGTTAAACCTCATTAAAAACCACTTGAGCAGCACAGTGGGGCAGGAGAGACTGAGTGGTCTTGCCACGTTGTCCACAAAGCATGAGAGAGCAAAGAAAATGGACATACAGAGCATCGTGGACAATGCAGAGCACAAGGCTCGTCGTATCCCCTTCAAACAGTAGTGAGTAGGCCTAAAGTACTTCATTTTGAAATTGTGTTTGTGAACATGTGGGCCGCTGTGCCAGTTTTACTAAACTTAAAGCTACTGATCCAGACTCTGAGCTGATCCAGGCTCTGAGCTGATCCAGACTCTGAGCTGGAATAGATAAAGTGGGTGTCAAAATGATCCAGTCCCTATCCGTGGTGCTGAACTGCTTTGAATTTGTTGTTTTATCATTAGTTACCATGGAGCCTAATGTTTTAGTTGTTCTCTTGGTGCGTTATATTTCATGTCCATCTGATGGATTTCAAAATGACATAGTTGTTTTCCGGGGTGCCGAAGCTTGTAAGCCCCGCTGTTGTGGGCATGTGTAAGTTGAAAAATTATGTTATGATGACCTTTATTATTTGGGTATAAAGGGCCCAGTCATTTGCCCCGCCCCCGGCCCAGCTCTGATTCATTCCGCTAGTGTTTTATTCCTATATATAAGGTGAATAAACAGCTTATTTGTCTGCAAATATGTTTTAATTAACATGAATGAAGCACAATGTAAAGATGAAAGTAGTAAAATTATTTTATTTATTTTCTTAGAGACATGATGAATTCAGGCAAATAAGGAGGAACAGTTTTTATTTTAATATAAAGAGTTCTACATTAGCAGGTATGCAGCACAAGATGGATGTGAAATTTTAGCCATACTTGTGTAGCTCGAGTTCATGATATGCTTTATAGTCATATGGTTGAATTTGTTACGTAGCCTGTAAAGGTTGCCCAGTGTGTAGGTTTTTAGTAATGCCCTCTACTGTATTGTTGTAATTGTAAATTCAACAGGTTCACCACTGTGCATATTAGTTCATACACTCTGTTTTGCGGACATATGTGTGTGGGGGTGGAAGCCAACTGTGGACATAAATGATGATATGAGAGTAATTTAAGAAAAATCTGGTGTAGACATGTGCTTACTTACAGGTGCTGCATAACTGTGTATATACACACATATACTGTACTTCCATTGGAACTTCATAAAAAGTACATCACTTCCACCTGTAAACAAGTACATGTCTACACCATTGCAAGACTGGGGGTTAGCAGAAACTAGGTTTCCAGCTGCTATGAAGTTTTTATGTTTAATTGAAGTATACTTGAGTACTTGCAAAAGACAGAACTTGTATATCTGTGCACACACACTCATGCATGATTTGATAAATCCGGCCCATAGTCATGCATAGATATGTTAGATTTAAATATTTTCACTACAGAGATTTAAATAGAGTGGCCGCTTACTGAATTACTAAATGAGACCCCAGCCCTACTGGGTCTTCATCAGACATATAGATGACATGACAAAGAGAGACATAAATACAAAATGCGTTCCAAAATGCAATACAGATTAGACTCCCAGTACATGACAAAATTCAGCAAAATATAATCTAACAGCATTCTGCTTTACCACCCACATAAAACAGTGTCAATTCCACATATAAAAATTCTATAAAATCATCTGGGAGAGTTTTTATTTGACTATTAATTACATTGTTGCATATTCATCACAACATTGATGACAAAGTATAATAGTAGTCATTTTTGTTTTTCCTACATTTCAAATAATGAATCCTAAGACTCCTAAACCTATAACCATAATAACTGGATACTTCATTCCTCAGACAATAAACTTATGAGCCAATTTCAACACATTTTTTAGGGCATGGCTTTGGAGATATTTCTTCATTTATAATAAAGGCTTTTGATCCAAGGAGGTCCAAGGAGGATCACTAGGAGCCAATTATTATATATATTGCAAAAAAATAAATGAACTTTTTCAATAAAGTTCTTTCTTTTTTGTTGAAAAGGGCAACAGAGCGAACATTTTCATAAGAAGAGAAAGAAATGTGAACTCTGTAAACTGTGTAAAAACTAAACGGCACTAACTTTTGTTCACTCCTTCACTATAATTCTTTTGAATAGACATTTTTTATGTGGAAAGTGTGTGTTTATAAAACTTCTATGTCTTTGTGTCATGTTGGTCATTTGCCTGAAAAAAAAAAACCTTTTGTTTTTTGTTAACTTTTTGTGTTAACTTTGGAAGGTGTGATTCTTTTTATGGAAGCTCTGCTTTTCCCGTCATTGTCTCTCTAGTCTTGAACTTGACCTAAATCTAGTCCAGGATGTCCCTGATGTTGGTAATACAGCTATCCAACGGAAACAAACGCACCTACACAGACAAATGACTCACCTTGAGATCTCTGTGTACCACACCCATCTGATGGCAGTGGAGCACGGCTTCCAGGATCTGCTGGATGCAATGACTGCATGCAAACAGCAGGGGGAGCAGGTTAGTCTGAACACACTCAGCTGTCACAAGCACGCATACACATCCATGATTTCAGTGTAGGAACAGGTTCTCTCTTGCACACTCAACACATTTACACACACATAAAAAAAAAAGTGTGAACCTGTCTGTGAGCCACAGAGGGGGAATGTGTGCAGTTTGCTATTTTCTGTTTTAAAGAAAGTGCCAAACATTAGTCAGGTAGTGTAGGAGGGCTCTGCAGCTCCGCGTGGGAGACACTGTGTCTAACCTGTGCATTTCCCTGTGTAATTTATTCAGCAGCAGCAGTAACACAGCCTTTAAGGAAAGATTCTGCAAGCATTTGAAGCAGACGATGCTCTGCTGTTACTCTACTGACCTCCACTCTCTTTCACCCTTTCTCATGCACTCACTCAGTCAAAGCATGATGCTCCTGTCTGTCAGGATCTGCAGGAATTGCAAATATATTTCAGACTTCTAAAATAGTGCAGCAAGAGACTCAAAAGCAAAACCTGAAGACAGCCAAGACAGGCAAGGTTAAACAGACAAACAGACAGCAGGCACAGACAAAAGTTGTTCAGAAATGTAAAAAAATAAGACTATAAAATACAAGCAACCCGGATCCAGAGGTTGCACAGCAATGCAACACAATCAGACACACACACATCTTGAGGTCCCTGTGCGCTATGTCATGTTGGTGGATGTAAGACACACTGTCCAGAATCTGATGGATATAGTGACTGTGACAACAGGGTGAAGACAACATGGGAAGGAAAGTGGGCAAAGTGGACAGAGAAGAGAAAGGGAACGTCTGAGGCAAAGAGGCTGTTTTCAAAAGAAGGCAAGGTTTTAGGATTTTGTGAGAGAGAGTTGATGTAAGAAGCACTTTACATATTTCCTGATTTATACACAATTCAGATTTTTACTTGTCCATGTTTTGAGTTTATGTTGCTGAGATTTCATTCAGTTCATAAACACATCTTTACCTCTTTATCTTGTGTCCAGATCAAAAGTGAATTTCTCTCCCATGTACATGGAGCTTTTCCAAAATGGCCTCCAGAGTGAGTAAACCTGAAAACACAGCTGAACTCTGTGAGGACGGGGAAACAGGAGCTTTGTGGACCTGCCATCATATTAGCAAAGAACTGTGCTCTTTACGTTTGTTTCTAACACCGACTGTATACAAAAGATACACAAAGTCACTGTAACACTAACCATTACTTTTTTGAAGCTGGTTGGCTCAGTGATGCAGTGGTTAACTGCATGAAAGCTGGGATAAGTGAAAGCCACCGGACCCTAGTGGGCTTGCAGGTGTGGAAAATATAATAAGACTTTAAGAAAGGTTAGTAAGGACCCATCGTAAAGCCTCAGATTCAACAACTTTGTCATAACCGTGTTGGAGATGATCATCAACATGGTGATCAAAGGGTGGATGTGATTGAAAAAGTGAAGAGGCAGCTTCTTGCCACTTACAAGCTAGGCTTGCTGGACTCTAATGTGGACCATAATTTCAGAGTCTTTCAGAGTCACATGTGTGCCACACACCTCCTTCCCATCCCTACCTCATCCTCCCAGATAAACCCTCATCCAGGTCTCCATTTACTTCATCTCTGCCACCACCTGCATCTGCTCTGCTATGTAGCCTCATTGGAGTATAATCACAAAATAATTAATAATGCTGTATATATATATATATATATATA
>VUQK01010756.1:44530-62185 GCA_015106715.1 Bujurquina vittata | reverse complement strand
GGGGAGGGGGGGGGGGGGGGGGGGGGGGGGGGGGGCTTCATTGGGAAATACCAGAGTTAGAGAGAGGGAGGAGAAGGAGGAGGAAGGGGAAGGAGGGGGGTTGGTGGGTGTTGTTTAGAAAGTAAAAGACTTAAGAGAGGAGGGCAGACAGAAATAGTGATCAATATTTTGTTGAGAGAGAGAAGTAGAAGGAAAGCAGTCCAATGCTGTGCCACATAGTCGATATATTCAAAGCTGCATGCAGTGGGAACGGCTCACGAGTTTCAGGGGCTGCTGATAAGTTTGACTGAAATGAGGTTGCAATGGTTGGTTTGCTGTATATGTGTGCACGTGTCTGTCTGTGTGTGTATGTGACTGTGTGTGTGTGTGTGTGTGCGCACGTATGTGTGTGCATGTGTCTGTCCGTGTGTGTATGTGTCTGTGTGTGTCTGTCCATGTGTGTGTGTGTCTATGTGTCCGTGCGTGCGTGTGTGTGCATGTATCAGCCCGTGTGTGTGTGTGTGTGTGTGCATGTATCTGCCCGTGTGTGTGTGTGTGTGTGCATGTGTCTGTCCGTGTGTGTGTGTGTGATTCCCAGCGTTTCATTTGTCTGTAGTGGTTATGCATATTTTATACGTCCGGGTCAGAACCTGTTAGCGCTCCGTATGTATTATTTAAGCTAGTGTGTATGAGGGGCCACCGCCTGGGAAACGGGAGCTCTGTGAGACATAAATCCTGATTTCCACCACAACAATAACAGTGCTGATTCATGCTGCTTCAGTCTGAGCAGAACCTCTGCAATGCAAAGCGTTCACTGACAGATACAGTAATGGAATATTTCTTCCCCTCGCTGGGCATTTTATGCTGACAGATTTGAGAGATTCACTTTTTCAGAAATGTAATATCTTTATTTTATTTGTTCAACCGTTATTTTTCCAGGAAGTCCCATTGAGATGAAAATCTATTTTAAAAGAGAGGCCACTGCACTTTTCTCTCCAGCTTTTGGATAATTGTTCTCATTTTCTGGACCGCAGCTTTACAGCTCTCGTTCACTCTTGTTGCCCTCAGAACCTTTTAGCACAGAGCGAGCGAAGGATCAGCTCTAGTATCAGGATTGTGTTAACAGCTTTAACTTTTAAACTTTAACAGGTGGAGGGGAACGTGTGATGTTTCATGGTATATGATGTCCACTCGAGTATATCTGACATACCTGATCCTGGAGTCCAAAAGAGGCACAGGGGGCAGACTGGATCCTGAGCTGCCCACAGGACTGAACACCTTAGATATCACTGTACTTATTTAATTAAGTAACCAACATGTGCTTAAAGGCTCATCTAATGCAAATTTCATGAAATGACCAAATTCCTTATTCTTGTCATAACTAAAATACCTCCATGCGCAGCCGAGGAGCTGCTGAGGAAAACTGTAATCACAACTGTGGTTTCTACGTTGCGTAATTCTGTACTTGAACTCACTTCTCTGAGTGCACCCCTGCAGGCCTACGTTTCCACGGCAGTGTTTAAACACTCGACTCACGACTGCCAAAAAGCTGAAGGTGAAATCCTTTCCCTCAGTGGTCACCAGCTGTAGCACAACCGGAGGAAACATCATTAGCACCAGTGAGAGCGCTAAAGCTAACTAGCTAACAGTTCTAACAAAAATGAAAGTTAGATGTGAATTTTTTGGGCGGGGCTGCGTGAGAAATTGTGTCCAGTATAGAATTTAATATCAGATGATGGTCAAATTGTACATGCAGCAGCCGGGGTAACAAACACACTCTAATGTCGCAACTGTCATTTCCTGTCAACACAAAACTGTGTTGCACTCGAGACACAAGCTAACACAAGTCTCCAACTCTAAACACAGGACAATGAAATTGTGCCTTTGCGTTGAATGTGATGTTAAATATATTTTTATGCTGGGCAGTTATGTTAAAATCCCTTCTGGATTTGTAGTGACTGCAGCATGTTCAGCTTTGCTGCAGCTTTGTCATTAACAAATGAGAGAAAGAGAAAAAATATGTATTTGGTTGAATTCCAGTACAAAGTGTTAAGGTCACAGATTCAGAATAGGATCTTTTGCTAAGTTAACAGGACTTTGCGTTTGTTTCTCAAGGTTGTAGAGAAAGCTGTGGACAGCAGCCGTACTTGGGTATTAGAAAATATTACACTTGTTATCTGTCTGTTAAAACACACCTCTGATTAAAGCTGAAATATCTCACCAGATGTTGGATGAATTCCCATGAAATCTGGCACCACTGTTTATAATCCAAATAACTCTGCTGATCTCCAGACTTTTTATCTTACGCCATCACCCAGCCTCCTTTCCCTTTTATACCAGCCATGCAATAAATGTGTAATAGTAGTATGATATATAACAGTAATATTAAAATGTAACAGTGAAATGTCTGCATCATATGTTTAAGACAGAAAGCATCATAAGCACTGCCATTAACCTGTGTCAACATGTTAGCACCGTCTGGGTGAACACACCGTTAGCATTTAGCTCACATCACATGACTGCAGCTAACAGGCGCTAACAGGTGCTAACAGGCTGCAGATTCTAGTGTTATCTGTAAGCAAGTACCAATCAGTGTTTGTTATGTAATAAATGTATAAAGCCATTTGTAGATATTCTGTCATCTATGCTCACCCCCCCCCTGCCCAGTGTGACTGAGACACTCAGTGTCGTGTTCAGCCTCAGTGAGGATTTACGGTACTTTGTTTGTCGGGGAGCACTCACTATATCGCTCAGATGTTTCAATGGAAACCATATTGCAAATTAATGATATGCCTCTCTTAAATATGGAGATGGCCTGCCTGTGTTTGCCCTTCAATCACCCTTGTCAAAGGCACACAGAGAAACAAAGTCTGATTTTGGAAGCCCCCCGCCCTTGTTGGTCCACCTTTGGAGGAAACAGTGTCAGGGGTCGTTGTGGTAAATCATATCTTTCCGAGATTTGGAGTTGGAATCACTGAATTAAAGAAAGATTAATTGTTAATGTCAGGTGGAAACTTTACTGGTTTTCCAGCTGTTTTACATGAATGAAATCAAACAGATGCCAAAATGTTGGCGCCATTCTGGCTGGTGCTGAGACTTGAATGGCACTAACGATCACCCACAGTGTGACTGTTGACATGATTGCGTTTAGTGTCACAGCTAAAAACATATTGATGAAGGTGACATTTACATGATGTCATCTTCAGACCTCACACTTTAATGGGTTCATTGTTTAGGCGCTGGGTAGGTGAGAGCTGTAAGAGGTGCGAAACTTGACCTTTCTCACTAAAACAAACACGCAGGTCACGCTGCTGAATGGCTTTTCCCACCGGTGAACTGCGGGACGCCCGAAATGGGACAAACAAAGCGAAAAGGTGGGCAGCCAAGCACAGTGTTTGTGCAAGCTGTGTTTGTGGAAGCATCAGTCTTACATGAGTGGCTGAGGACCCAGACAGGTGCTGATTGGATGAGTGGAAGGAAACACATCAATGAAGGCACAGAAACTGGAATAACACAACAGGATTGTTCAGTCACGGGGTCCTTTGTTATCATTCATCCGTTTGTGTTGTCTTTGGTCATCAACTTCATTCTCATGTCCTCCGTGAACAGAGATGTGGCAGTGCCCCCTAGTGTCCAGTGTGAAAGATGCATTTGTGTCTAGTTAAATCATAAATAACAAACATGGCATGCTCTTCTTTTTTTGCACATTTTAAATAATGCCCGATAATTATGTTGTGCACAGTGATTTTTATTAATTTGTTTGCTTATTTACTTATATTTTCTATCATTGCCATCTAAACTTTCTAAGATCTAAGCTTCCAAAGGGAATGAAACTGAAATGGACACAACAAGAAGCGCAATGAGTGAATATAACAGATATTTAGGACTCATTGTGAATCAGAATTTGTCATTTATAACTCACATTGAAGAGCCTGTGTCCAAACTCTGCCCTTTATGAAGGCACCAAATCTAAAGAGGTATGATTGTTTATCACTATTCACTTTTTTGTCCTTTACATTTGCTGCCTGTGGAAACCGCGAGCATCACTGTGGTCGGCGTCTGCTGTGGTTCAGTCTGCTTTATAAATAAATTTGATTTTCCACTGATTGACTTTTAAATATCAAATACTGTGTAAAAAGTCTGGAGCCACCTGTCATTTCATTTGCTCGGAAAATGGGAAACAGCTGCAGTGATTCTTGAAATGTGTGCAAACATAAATGGAAATACAGTGTATAAGGGAAAAACACTAAGCTTTAAAGTGAATACAAGCAGCTTTATTCTTCACCACAGCCGGATCTCTCGTCTTTCTTATACCCTTTCCTCCACGTTTCCCTTCCTTAAGAACTGCTTTACAGCAGCATCCTGCCATTCAGACCATGTCTGATGAGGCTTTGATGGACAGTAGATGGATCAGCATCTCTCAGCTCTTTGATACTTTTCCTGTTTCTCAAGGATGTGACTTTCAGACACCGTTGATCTGCTGTAGATGTTTTTAGGCCTGCTGCTGCTTCTTTTGCCCTCCTCCTGTCCAGTTTCCTCACATTTTTTAAGGACATACGTGCAGAGAAATGCCACGCTTTGGGCTCAGAGCACTTTGGGATTCACCTCGTACAATTTTATGACTCTCAACCTGTGTTATCATTGGTCTGAAACAAACGGTGTGTTTTTGTGACAGGCTGCCTAAAGACACTATTTACATTTTTTTTTAGTCGCGTGTTATATGTAAACACAACATCCATTGAGCTAGGTGACTTTTTAAGCTTGAATGATAGGTCAGCATCAAGTGGCTTCACTACAAAGGGAAGACCCTACTCAACTTTTTTTTCTAAAGAAATACAGATGACACTTTAAATTTGTTCAACTGCAATAATTGTAAAGCCATATCATAACGCATATGTGCTGAATGATAACAAGGTTTACTTGCTAAAATATTAACATGCTTAAGACTAGCACAAAGATATTAATGCTGCCATAAGAGGCCTTTTAGAAACATTAAATGATGAAGTCAGTGCACGGCGGCTTGCTGTGAGACATGCTGAAATTATACAAATGTATAATTCAGAAATAAAAGTGATCCTTGCGCCTCTTTTATTCGTTTCTTTAGTCGAACCTGTTGGCTGCACAGACTTTTCTGCAGTCTGAGTGCATTTAGTTGCCCCCTTTTTTCTTCCTCTAAAAGCAAGAAAAGGCTTTCTCACACAGAGCCACACCTCATTAGGCTGTCAGTTTTCTGCCCAGGGTGTCCGCCTGCAGCTGCTCTCAGGGCACTTCTGTTCTGTAATGGCTACTATTACTTTAAATGGTGTGCTTCCATTCTCACTTCATGAGAAGACCTTATGTTTCAAGGATGGAAGCATTTCTGGATGTACACGACAACAATGGCGCATAAAGAACTACACCCATTCAATTCATCATTGTGAGAATATATTTATCACCAGCGGAGAGTAAACTGACTGAAGTTTGCATTTCTGATTGAATTATTGCTTTACTGTTTGCACGCGTCAGATATCTCACTCTTTAAAAATACATTACATCATTGTTTGGACTTGCATTAAAGTTGATTTCATAACTTTTAGCCACGTTGGTGCCGCAGCTTTCAGGATGACAGTGCGTGACTTTCACTCAGTCGACCGTTTTGGTTCACACTGAAATGCGCCAGCAACCGTTACATTATTCAGATTCACGTTGATTCGTGCTTTATACATTTAACATCTGGTTGATTGCCACAAATGTATAAAAAAAGCCGCGGCTCCCTGAAGATAAAGAGAAATAGTTTTGGCAAAACACTACCTTTTCCTTTAGCATCACCATGGAGCTGACATTTGTAGTTTTCAGTGAAAAATCTGGGTAGCTATTATGAATTGTAGCACAGACCATCATTATATGAAATTACATTCATCTGGCAGACCCATTTGGCAAAAGTGACTGCAATAAGTGCACTCAGACTCAAAAGAACACAAACTATATGCAATCAAAAAGTTAGAGCGCGATGTTGCAAATGCTTCTGTAAATCCCTTCGTCTTCTTTGTCTCCGTGAAACATGTGGACAACTCCTCAAGGTGCTGCAGCAGCAATGCAGTGCCAGAGCTTTATCAAGAGCTAGCTCATACTGTATATATATATATATATAGAGAGAGAGAGAGAGAGAGAGAGAGCAGTCGCTCAAGACTAAGACCAGACCAACCAACCTGAGCCTGGACAAGAAAGCCTATGACTCAATTCCTCACACATGGATCCTGGAATGTCTAGAACTGCAGGACCTTCATCAGGAACTCAGTGGGAATGTGGAGAGCAACACTTTGATTCACTGATCCACCACTAGGATCCACAGCAATGACACTGGAATGTAATTCGGACTGGAGAAGTGTAGTCGGATGGTAACAATAAGAGGGAAGATCGTCAGAAGCAGGATTATATTAGTTTGGGATTTTACATTATAGTTTAGTTTTAGTTTGTTTTGACTTCTTTTTTTTTTACCTCTAAGTTAGTTTTAATTTGTTTTCAGAGTGGTTTTTATTTTTGGTTTCATGCTTAGTTTCAGTTAGCTTCAGTATTCGTATTTTCATACTCAATCAGGCGCAAGATTCAAGGCGCAAAAGTGACTTTTGTGTAATAAAAACTTGACAAAGATCCCATTTAAAGAAATATATGTAACAACCAACTGTTCACAGACAGCAGCACTACGTGCTAAATGTGTGTAATATTAAGGACACACATGAACATCAACAGGGAGAAACAAAGAAAAATAATAACACAGGGGAAGCAAAACTCAACATAAAGTGCAGGAAACGTGAGACTGTCAAAATAAAACAGGAAGTAACCTAAAAAGGTACACGCAGACTAGTCACAACACTTGGAATAAACTCAATGCAAACACTCAGGAGACCAGAGACATGACAAAAGGACAAAATAGACACAAGAACACAGACGCAGGGGAGAAAGAACAAAGGGGACCAGGATTCAAAACGTAAACCATAACTAATAAGAAGGAAACTAAGATGAACTGTGAAAACTAAAACAAACTAGGACATACGAAAACAGGACTAAACGCTGGGCACACGGACCCGGACCATGGCACAAACACAAAAACGAAGGTCATTTTATCTATAATTTCAGTTTGTTTTAGTTAGTTTTGTAAACTCACTAATTAATTAACTAATTAACTAATTAATCTTTAATTATAGTTTTTATTTATTACAGTTGACAAAAATGTTTTCACAATTTCAGTTTTTGTTAACTATAATAACCCTGGTCAAAACTGAGGGGATTGCACTACCAGAAGGCAACATTGAGGACAGCTACAAGTGCCCTGGAATCCCACAGGAAAATGGGAGCCATGAAGAGGCCACAAGGAAAGCTGAAACCATCATGGAAGGACAGGCCTCTGCACGGCATGTACACCAGCAGAAGTAGTTTGTGCAGTGGCTGATATAGAAAAATCCTACCAATGGCTGGACAAAGCTGGACTGACAGACAGCACAGAGGCACTAATCATGGCAGCACAGGAACAAGCTCTAAGCACAAGATCAATAGAGGCTGGGGTCTACCACACCAGGTAAGACCCCAGGTGCAGGCTGTGCAGAGATGCCCCTGAGACAATCCAGGACATAACAGCAGGGTGCAAGATGCTAGCAGGCAGGGCATACATGGAGCTCCATAACCAAGTGGCTGGGATAGTATCCAGGAACATCTGCGCCGAGTATGACCTGGAGGTCAAAATGGGAAAGCGTAACTCCTGGGAAAAACCTGCAGCAACACTAGGAAAGTTCAGGTGGTTAGCAGTAAGCCATCAAGCCCCATAACTCTAACAGATCTCCCTGTGATTTTCTTGACCTCATACCCAGCTTAGGGTTGCAGGTGGCTGGAGCCTATCCCAGCTGCCAAAGGGCAAGGTTTACCTTGGACAGGTGCATGCTAGGTTAACTGGTAACTCTAAATTGGCTGTAGGTATGAATCTATGCATACCTACAGCCATGGACTGGGAATCTATCCAGGATGCACCTGGGATAGGTTCCAGCCCCCCACCCCTGTTTTTAAAGAGCTACAGTGCATCTTGTCACGACAATAACATGAAGAAGGCTCAAGCAAACCTTGCCTTTGACCAAGGAGTGAATCAGCTGATTGGTTGATGACAGCCATAAAACCAAACTACAGGGATGACATGATATATACAAAAGTCCCATCATAATAATAATGTTGATCATATCAGAATCAGCTGACTACAATAAAGATAAGTTGGTAAAGATTGAAATTGGGCCACTGACCTGTGACCTTATTAAAAATAGATTTTAACTTATTCAAATTAAGGCCTCATGCCACAGCATGCAGCATTTATGTTGATATGAAAAGTCAAAGGGCCACTTGTTCTCTGAACCTGACCTTGGGGGGATGTCTTCTTCCCATCCAGCAGCCACTCACTTAAACTCAATTGTGTTAAAAGCCAATTTTCTGTTACACGTTACAGCTCATTATGAAAAGTGCTCTCGTTTGCAGTGACAAAGCTCTCTGATAAAAGTAACTGTGAGATTGAGTCGAGCCATCCATTGTGCTGCATAACAAAGAACAAAGTAATGCATTAAGTGAAAGGGCAAAGCGGCATAATGCTTTCTGTGCAGTCAAACCAAGAGAGAAGAACGCTCTGAGCAGGAGAAAGGTTGCTCCTCATGGTGTAAGCAGTGGGTAAGCTGTTCAGTTTATCTGCAGACAAACTGCACAATAAATTCTTCATCATCACCATAAAAAAGTTAAAAAAAAAAACATTGTTCAAGGATGTTGCGTGTTCCGATTTTCTGCATTTGCAAATTTATTAAAAAGCAAAATGTGCACAATATATCTGTAAAAACAGCACTTTTGTGGCTTTAAGTTAAAACATTATTTTTGTGAATTGATGTGTGGAATTTGTATAAAAGATCTGCTGGTCTCTGCTCCGGCATGTTGTTGTGAATCGATCTTTTGACGTGCTGCGTTTTGTGCGAGCCATGGGCGCCTCTGTAGCTTACACAATCCTTACTTACTTAATCCTTTTCCATATACAAGGCTACAGTTTTATCTTCTAATCTATCGGCGCTCCGTTCTTTTATTTGCTTTGACCTCAGAAACCTTCCTATTATATGCTGTGTAAACACGGGCCAATACATCAGGTAGTCACTACACCCTTGGGCTTAACAATTCCATATTTACTCCCTGTCAGGTGCACTCTTGTGAAGAAAGAGCCTCTTTAGTGCAATGTGATAGACCTGTTTTTGTCCAGTCTCCAGCGCTTTCCCTGGATAATGCTTGATCATCATACTCAGCACTTGAGTCGGATCTATAAAAGGCGGGAGAGAAGAGTGCCAGCTCACCTCTTCCTCGCGAAGACCTCGAAGCAGGTATGTGGGATCTGAGCTTTCCTACAACACCCATTCATACGAATGTGGGAACGTTTGACTGGTACTGTACTTCATTACAACTTACTGCTGCTTCCTTTTTTAACTATTTAATGGATGATAGCAAGCTAAAAAAAAACTACACACAAATCTGCATCTAAATTCTATAAAATACATATTTTTGTTTTGTTTCATCCTTCTCAGAGAAAATGCTAGCGTTCCTCATTTGCATCGTGGCGGTGCATCAAGTGCACTCAGCCTGTGTTGTGGTGAGTAGATGTGCACATTTTTTTCCTATATTACAAATTACTGCAGTACACCTCCTCATATATACCACGGTATATAGTAGAGTTTTGCATGGGCTGAAAAGTGACATACCTTTTTTTAATGTTTTTTTGTTTTGTTTTGTGAGCCATCACTAGAATTTAGCCTAAAATACTGTATATTTTGCTTCACTTGTTATTTTTAAATGAAGTTTTTTCATGCAAAGCAAATGATGGGCTATAGAAGCAGCATTATTCATTATTCATGTGGCAAAAAGGAATTTAAGTCTCCTGTGTTATTCGCATTGTTGGGGACCAATGGGACTCATCAAAGGTTTTACGGTGTTAATTATTATTATACGAACTTCCCCAACACAGCAGTAAGTGAAAATGACATCATTAAAATGGCTGCAACAGACAATACTAATATTTTTACTTATGAAAAATTAACCTGAATTTTCTTTCATCTTCAAATGCTACCTGCCATGGCGTGTCCACAGCAAGGTAAGCACCCTCAGGCATGTTTACACAGGTATTTCATTTTCATCATCAGCTGAAACCATGCCAGTACGTCTCCCGATAAGATTAATGGATTTGGCCCAGTTGGCTCTGTGTGCTCTTTTCTTATGTTAAGTCATTTCACATCAATTAAAGCAGGATATGTTTGTGAGTCATGTCGTGGCTGTTAAGCCACAGGAGCAAATACTGCTCCTTATTATGTCTCTAATCTGGTGTTTACACGTTGATTTTAAACGTCTGTGTGTGTGTGTGTGCGCGCGTGTGTGTGCTCATGCAGACCTTTGCCCAGAAAACACAACGGTCCAGGCCGAGATCGTGGACGTGCACAATGCCTTCAGGAGAGCGGTTCAGCCGACGGCCTCCGACATGCTGATGATGGTCAGTCCGGCTTTCAGTTCTAACACTTATTGCGGCTCTGAAAGTGTTTGCTGACCGCTCTCAGCATTTGTTTGGAGCAGGAGTGAGAGTTACTGGACCCCCATCGCAGTCCTACAAATCCTAAAAGACAGAATCAGGACTTTATAGTTTAAAGACAAGCAGGCGACTCAATGGTTTTGATGTTTTGACTAAGCTGCTCTGGTTCAAGCAGCTCAGGTTGTATAGGCTGTTTACCACATGAAAATACATTGTGACTGTTAATCACTCTAAAATATCATTTCTACATTCATCACAGATGTGTAATGTTGTTTCCTTCATTGAAACCTGTGCAGTAAAACTGTTTCACGTCCTTGCCAAAGAAGCTGGGTGTGCACAGGTGTGAGATTTCAGCAGAAAAGCAAAAAGATAAATTGCATATTTGTATTGAAACTTTTGGCAGAACAGCACCGTAACTTGTGTCAGAGAGCAAGGGCGCTTCAGTGAAAAGCATTTCATCTTTAAAGGGCTAGAAAAGGATGTATTTTATAGCCTGACATTCTTATTTCAGTCATCTTTTCAGGCACCGCTGGGTTGCTTTTCAGAACAAATGTAACCACAGAAATAATCTTGTGCGTGCCGACTTCAAATTGAATGTTTTTTGTCGCTATTTGTTTTAATAGAGCTATAGTGAGGACGTAGCAGTCGTCGTCCAGGCCTGGCTTGACCAGTGTGTGCTGGCTCATGGGCCACCCAGCACCCGCACGCTCAATGGTACCTTTCTCCTCTCCTTATTCCTTATCTTTCATCCTTTCCTTATTATTACCTCGTACCACGTATCCAAGGAGCTTTTAATCTGCCTCACTTTGAAGCTTCCCTGTGAGCTGAGCGACCCTGTGATTGATGGTCAGAGTCGCAGTGAACATTATCTTATCTTCAGTCTTAATACCATCTTTTAATAACAAATTACACAGAGTAGGATATATTATCTACGAGCAGATAATCATCTGAAGGCTTTTACTGACACCCCTTTTATCTGAATAACTTAATGTAATGCGAAATGAAAACAAAATTCTGCATTTGTGGATACTAATAAATAACCAGCGTTGCCGTGTCTCCCACCCTCAAACAGGGTACGTGCTAGGCTCGAACCTGTTCTATTCATCGGCACCGACCTCATGGACTTCTGCCGTCAGAGCCTGGTGGAGTGAGAGGGATTCCTACCTTTATCCCACTGGATCCATTAATGGGAAAGCTGTTGGCCACTACACACAGGTAGCTACAGCTCATACGGAGAGGTTTCTGCTCTCTTGTTGCTTACTTCACCCTGTTTGATCGTGACATCTTTTTATTAACATCAGGTCAAACGACAAATGAAGTCTTCTCCTTATGTTGATGCAGTTTTTTAATGTCTGTGAGCTTCCTCTTTTCTCCTTTTCACTGTCTGCGTTCAGTCTTACACGCAGACAAACACACAGGAACAAAGTGTTTAAAAAAAGTAGACACAAGTAACTAAGGAGTGAAACACACAACTAAGAGCATGGGCTTCAGGTGTCCAAATAATACTGAGGGACAATTTTATTCTTGAATTAAATTTGCATTTTAAGGCCAGGGAAGCTCTTTGTTCTTTTGCTCCACAGTGACAACATTATGCAGTAATAATATTGTAATATCTGCAGATTTAGAGCTATACTGTGAATCTCTGCTTCTATCCCATCCTACGGGGGTCCACTGAAGGTGGACACATTGTCACGTTTATAAAATCTGTTTGACAAGTTTATTTGTTGCGGAAAAAGCCCAAACCATTTTTGCACAGTTCTGGGTAACTACAGACAGTTATGATGAAAACCCCAGAAAATCAGCAGGTTCAGAAACACTCTGTGCTGCACTGCAGCCCGATGATTGAAAAGCTGCACGAAAAAGCTGGCACACTGACATTCCCAATAAAGTACTAAAGCAGAAAATATAGATAGTGGCGAGAGAACTCAAAAGTCCAGCAGATCAAGGACAAATATTCCTTTTAAGCTGTTAAATAAAAGCTTTTTGTTACTGCAGAATGCTTTGACCTCAGGACAGGAACTGTTTTTGTGCTCTTTTACTTCTGAAAAATTCATTTTATGGTGAATCGTGTGTTCAGTGTTAGTGTGACCAGCCCTGCTCTCACTAAGGGATTCCAATCCTATCCAGTAACAGCAAATTTTTATATAAAAAAACCTGTTATTAATTCACTGTATGCAGGTGTTGTGTTTTTAGGAAGATAAAATTGTGTCTTAATAAAAACAAATATTTTGAAATACAAACTCAGACTGTAGTCCCCGATGCTTCAGGAGCTTCAGGGATCACCCGTCTAAAAACAAGCCAAACATGAATGAGTTTTGATGATGTTTAAGCAATCGGTGGCTGTTTGGATGTGTCTGAACCGAAGTACCTCTGGAACCGGTGACCTTGTGTTTTCCTCATTAGGTCATTTGGAACAGCTCATACAAAGTTGGCTGTGGATTGGCGCTGTGCCCGAACAACATCTACTTCTATGGCTGCTATTATTACCGAGCGTATGTGACACCTCCACGCCACAATACCTACCATGACTTTATTTTATACGTGTTAACGGTCTTCACGGTGGTGGAAGAAAACTGATGTACGAAGGGCGGAGTGAAAACTGAGAACACTTTTTATTTAACAGAGGAAACTTCAAGACATGGCGGCCTTACACCGCCGGACCCTCGTGCGCGTCCTGCCCCAACAGCTGTGTGGACAAACTCTGCAGTAAGTCTGTGTATTACATCATTTTGTGATGTTTAATAACTAGGCGGATTAAATGTGTTGATAATGAAGATGATGAGCTAATGAATGATTTTGTTTTTTCATTTTATTTTTAGACAACCCCTGTCCTTACATAGACCATTTCATCAACTGCCCAACCTTGAAAAACACAACAGGATGCAGCAATCGGCTGGTGAAAGCCTGGTGCCCCGCTTCATGTACATGCACCGATGAGATCATCCCAATAGGCTAAAGGCTAACGTCCTGAGTCTGCAAACTGGGGTTTGAGCCAGTGCTGTTCACATGTTCCTCGTTGGTTCTCTGTCTGTGACACGAGATCAGATACCAATGACACAAAGAAAGAACATGAGAGAAAATAAAGAAAAATCAGTTGTACTGCCTCAAGACGTTTTTGTTTTTAACTCGGCCGTCATGGATTTCATTCAACCTAATGATCGCAGACACACAGTCATAATTAATCCACTGATGCTCGCAGAACGAGAGGATGCATTTAAATATTGACTCGAGGTCAAATAAAAATATAAAAAAAAGTATAAGAGGTAAAGTAGATGATGACGATTTAAAAAAAAAAAAGATATCACTCTAATATAAATCTTGTAACATCTGGCTGCTAAAAAGAAAAAAACAGAGAAACTAAATATTGGACACGCGTGCTCAGAATGACAGCAAAAGTCTATTTCTGTACCTGCAGGTAAAATCTACAAGAGCGTGATGATGGAGATGAGGATCTGAGTGTTCTGGAGACAGCTGTTTGTTCAGTCAGCTACAAAAACAAATCAGGTCAAATATGAATTTTACTCTGAGATTTTATGGTTTTATCATTTCCTTATTTGAGTTAAACAAAAAGCGGTGCGTTGGTGCAGAAGTTGGTGCCGGGTGGGATTTCTCTGTTTTCCTTCCAAAGACGTAAACGTCGGATTAACTGGTGACTCTAAACTGGCTGCAGGCACAGATACAGGAAACATCAAGCTTTGGCTGCTCAGTAAGACTAGAAAAGTCCATTTCCAAGTGTTTGAATAAATATTAATAAAAAATATTAGGTATAAATTAAGGGGTATTCCTGTGCCCAATATTGTATAGATTCACTTAGTAACCAAAAGGTCACTGGTTCAATTCCAGCCAGAGACACGAATCCCCGTGGGGGTTGCATCAGCCAGCTCCTCTCCTCTGACGCCCTGAGGACATGCACCATCACACCACCATGTCCCAACATTATCATTATTATAATTACCTGTGAAAAAGGTTATTCACACTGACGATCACTTCATTTGCTTTACATTTTCCCTGTTTTAAAGTAAAGTTTCGTAACAATAGCGTGTGCTGTGTATCTTTTTTGATCTTTTGACATTATTTTTACAACCAGACATATGCACTGGGCAGTTATCATAATTATTTTATAATGCAAAGGGCCAAAAAGTGATAGGAACTACTGTGACAGGATTGATTCAGAACAAGCTTTACGCTGCGCCATGAAGAAAAAGTACCATCGCAGAGCAGCAGATGTCTCTGTCGTACCACACACCCCCAACAATCGCTTCACCTGCTTTCATCTGAAGCAGTGGCCTATGAATGAAGTCTATTAAACCATGTAAAATAAGCCTCAGCACCCACTCAGTGCATCTTTTGTACGGGAGGCTGTGAATTACATGTAAGGTCTGCGCTGACCATGCATGACTAATGTTTTAAATCGCTAGCTACTGTGTGAGAATATTTGCACAAGAAAGCTGACACAATAGCACAAGTGGCTGTTACGCAGTAAGGGCTGTTGCCCCACCTTTGAGATTACTACATCTTCCAAGCACACAAATAAAAGGAAATTAGACATAACAGCAGTTATTGTGATTAATCGTGTGGCCTCCAAATAACCAGCTCAGATATACAACAACAGCAGCCTTAGTCATACAGAAATGTTTCTACAGTCATGCAAGGAAAGCAGTTTATGTTTTAAGGCATTGATCTGTTCACAGCGAGGTCACTGTTAGAAAGGGTTTCATGGACCTCTTGTTGCTGCCTAAATATTTCCTTTTGGTGATCCATCCACTTCCTGTTTGAGTTTTTCCCGTGTGTGAAACCGATTTACTGAATTTGTGAGATTAATGATATTTGGCCAAGACGTTTGTATGTTTGTTCTTGTTGCTCTTATTGACTTTCGCTCGGTTTCACATCATTTCGTTTCTTTTTTTTATGTATTATTCACATGTGCCTGAAAAGATGATAATATGATACAGAAACAAATAATAAAACGAAACAAAATTTTAAAAAGAAAAAGTAGAAAGAATACACCAACAAGACCTGGGGATGTTTATTTTGAATATATGACCCTTGTTAAATTTTACGGGGTGAATTAAGGGCGACTGGGACAGTATAACTATAGGGCTTCCTCCCTCACCCGATCAGAGAAAATGAACATTTTTTTCCATCCTAACTGCAAAGCCACATTTTGAAAATTGCATGTCCTTATTGCTGTGACATGGCATATGTGGGTGTTGTAAGCAATAAAAAGGAATCTGACAGTAAAATGCTTCACCAGTTCACACCGGGCCGCTTCCCAGGTGGTTGGAGCTAATGCAGTATGAAGTCCCCAGTCTGAAACAACATGAAGCACATCACAAAGGTGAGTCGTTTGACAACCCTCACCTGGGTGGCGTGTGTGGTGGCCGTGCCATGACAGTAATCGGCTACTTCCACTTATGAAGGAGTTTTTGTGGAAGTGACAAAAGGCTGCTTTATCCTGCCTTGATTCCTCATGATGGAAAAAAAAAACACAAATATGCATGCAAAATTATGTCAAGTAAAATACAAGGGTGAAGAGAATGATTCCATATAAATAAATAAATGATAAAGGTTGTATAATAATAAATGATAAATAATGTCTGCTTGGGATATGATGCATCCTTCATTCCTCCTCAGAGAGGCAGGTAACATCTTTATGGATTACCCCAACCATGTGCATCCTGTGAGTTTTCGCTCAGCTGTTTTGAAGAAAAAAGTTTCGCTATTGTCAGAGACTTGGCGTTAAAAACTTAAACGTTGGCTACAACTCAAGAACCATGTGATCCAGGATTTTCAAAGTCACACCGTAGATGTGTCTGCTAAAAATCTCAGAGACCTTGACCTCAAGGTAAAGGTGAGAGGTCAAGTTTTCTGCAAAACTTGTGAACGCGATAACTCGAGAATGATCTCATTTTTACACTGTGTGGCATGCAGGTTTTATTGCTGTGCAGAAAAATTGTAAGGGATTGCTGGCTGTGTGTGTCTGTGTAGGTCTGATATTTACGCAGTCTGTTGCAAAGATGTCAAACTTATTTTAGTTACAGGGCCGCATGCAGCCTAATTTGATCTAAAGTGGGTCAGACCGGTAAAAATAATGTTTCTTTTGTTTAAGTAGAAATTCTGAAGCATTCATCTGAGCCAAGAGCAAGGGTTTTTAAAAGGCCCAAATTAAACGCACCCTTCACCCTGCTTTGACAATTTTATAACAAAAGGTATTGTTTCTTATTCAATTCTTTTTCTTATTTACTGATATATATTTACAACACAAATGATGAGCAGACTGAGATCTCTGCAGTTCATGTACGTCATATTTTCATATTAAGTATTAAGTAAAAAAACATTCACATGCGTTAAAAAAAATGATTTGACACCTTTATGAGTCAAACAACTGGTCTAGATCTAGAAATACGCACAATACATTTTCATTTCCTGTGCAGTAATGCTGACATGACCACAAACGTATTTGCAGTGCCTTTTGTTGATTAACTGGTGTAATTAATGACTTTTAGGCAATTTTCACACTCTGCGCAGCCATCCAGCGGGCCCAACGGTATCGTCCGGCGAACCGGTTCTGGCCCCCGCGCCGCATGTTTGCCAGCCCTCGTCTATGGGTTTGATTGACAGCTCAGCCTGTCTCTCCTGCTGCGCGTTCACGAGACATACACAACTTTGTTCCATGGAGACTAGTGAAGAAGTATGCGCGTGATTTAACGGGAAATCAACATTTTTCTTTTTTTTCCTAACTTAATGTGAGGCCCGTTGGGGTTTGAGCTGAACAAACGACAGGGAGGCATTTCTTCATTTCTCGGCTTCCTCTTTGACTTTTTTGTTGGCTGTGAAAAACGAACTTCACGCAGCTAGCAGGCGAGTGGGGTTAGCTGTAGCTAAGCTAGGCTCGGCTCGGCTCGGCTCGAGCAGCGAAAGACAGCGAAGGGTGCCGTGTGCTCCGAGAGCCCGCCTGGAGAAGACGGCTCATTCATGGAGAGTACGGGACCAGGCGCTTTAAAAGGCAAGTACACAAAGCCGGCGAGCGTCACACGAAGCTAACCGTGAGTTTAGTGGAGAGGTTAATTGACCGGATAAGTTTCTCTTAACGTTATTTACCAAAACGACCACTG
>VUQK01010756.1:24879-44510 GCA_015106715.1 Bujurquina vittata | reverse complement strand
ATTATTATTATTATTACAGTTAAATGGGGGTGTGCGAACTTGTGCAGAAATGCAGAGAAAGCATGCACACAGAGGGGGGGAAACCCGACTGTATTTGCTGCATTTGTGATGACAGACTGTAGTGACTGTAAGTTAACATCCGCTTTCAGCGCACTGCCGTCTGTACAAAAGCTGCCACTGTTCACGGTGCTGCTGTTACTACTGTCATGCTGCCTAATTATGCTAATCGCTGTGGTCTCTCTCCACAGAGCACAATGCACAGAGAAAGCCCCTCTCTCTGTAGGAGCCTGTCAGCTATGTGCACCGAGAGATGATACGGCGGGATTTGGTGTAAATGTTACATCGAGCCAATAGGCCAGGCAGGAAATTGGGAGTACGGCTGAAACATAAGGCTTTGTTACCAAGCAGCTTGTGTGCGTGTGTGTGTGCGAGTGTGAGGGAGAAAGGGAGTGTGTGTGCTCGAAGTGCCTATGGCGGAGTTTGGAGAGGACGGCAGCCTGCCTCCATTGAATGCCGGGGATACAGCCGTGCCCAGCGACAAGGCAGCCGCTAAGACGCATTGCGAAGTGTCGGTCTTGAATGGAGACTGTGGGATATCTGAAAATATGGTCGGCTCGGAATCCCTCGTCGCACCTGGCAGCCAAACCGGGACGGACAACACCAACACCTCTGCCGGTCTGGATACCAAATCTGAGATCCCACGCAGGAGCAGCATTATCAAGGTAAACACTGAAGTTCAAGTCTCCGTGTTGTACCCTTCATTCAGGTGTGCCGGACACAGGATGTTGGAAGTTACAGTGCAGTCTCTTTTGTATAGATCTTTGAGCGCCTCGGCTGCTCTGAAATGGGTGCTTGTTTTTACACAATAGAGGCAAACAATAGGAAACACACATCCTGTACTTTGAATGTAATTTGTGTAGCGGAGGTTACAACAAAAGCACCGAAGAGCAAGGATACATTTACCAGGTGGGACGAAACATGTTTAAGTGAAGCATGTGGTTCAAAGTAATGTGCTTTTTTGTGCTAATTTCGAAGTGAAAACTAATGTGTGTAATATCAGAGATGAAATTAGATGATAATGAATGGCAATAAATGAAAATTGGCTGGGGTAAAGTGGGGATGAAAGAGTGGAAGGGTAATGATAGTAGTCGGTGCTCCTAATAAAATGTTATGCAGGACAGAAAATGTTCTGTTGGCCTAGTGCTGTATGATTATGGCAGATCAAGTCAGATTATTGTAATCATAGTAGTTTCACAGTGTTACTCATTGCCATTAGACACATCATGCATTACCGTCTTTTTAACAGGGAATTCTTTAAACCAAACATGGCTCAGCAGCCCGGGTTTTATAGAAGGGCAAAAGTGCTTCAGAACTCACCTGAGAATCAGTAACGCATGACTCAACTGATGTTTATCACTACATCTGCTGGTACATGGCACAAAGAAAATGCTAATGGGCCTCAAATCATTTGGCTTTCACAGTGTAGGTCAGTGTAGCACAGCTAACTGAGGCTGTCAGTCAGGGAGGTCCTGTGCATGTGACTGCTTTAAAGTGAACAATCGCAGACAGTCACTTCCTCCTCCTGTCAAAGCTAAGATCAGCGCATGTTAGCAGAATTAATGGCAGCTTTACATGTGAGACGCATGCATGCCCAGCAGGGTTTGAAAAGAACAAGTTTCCTGCATTGTGTGCTTGGCTTGGTGTGATCAAAAGGTTCTGCAGTATTACCTGTAAAAAGAAAACACCATACCTGATTTAAATGTCTTCAAACTGTCCTTTATAGTCATCTGCTTGTGCACCTCTGGACCCTTCCAGACTATCGGGACTGCTACTGTTTCCAACTGGAATAGCTTTTAGAGCAGGAAATGCAAAAACCAACCATCTCAAGCTGTGCAGAGCGGCTTGTGAAGGTCAGTTTTGCATTTCTGATCACTTCTCGCCTTTAACTGTAAATGCATTTGTAAAGCTATGTCACTATGCAGCACTGATTTGTTACGAGTACTGTGCTGTTTATTTTATTTGCTGTTTTAGAAATCTCTGCCATCTTTGCACCAGAAATCAATGCTTTATCATGCCAAATTTGTGTGCATAATCTATATGCTTATGATCACAAAAAACGCCAAACATTAAAATCCATTGCTCGCTGTCACATCAGGGAATGTAGACTCCATGGCTTCACAACACCTGTACTGATCATGCTTACAGATGAACTTCACCACCTCCTTCCTACACGTAGGCACCAATTTATGGTCAGGCTTAATATTGTTAGTGTTGCACACTATTATCATAGTATGACGGGGGTAAGACAAAAACATGTTGCTGGAAGAGAAGCAGGTGGTCAGAAAGAGCCAGCCATTTAAGTCTCAACATGCCCCGGGTGCTGATTCTGAATGCTAATATGACTGCTGAAATGCACAAGTGCACATGCTTCTGCGAGTTATGCAGATATTAAACATCTGACACATACAGATGTCTAAACTACTGGTTCTTATTGTGATTCTAAAGTCTAAAGCTTTGTCTTTAAGTTGAGTCATCTCATGGGTGTAGATGCTGGGAGTATTGCTTAAGGGTATCAAAGATGATGACACCTCCTCACGTTGCACAGTATGTTGAAAGCTCCAAGACATTTACTTTAGCTAATGTCAGCAGCTCTGTAATGTAAATTTTCCCACTCCAACTGTTGCTGTAATAATGATAGTCACAAGACTGTACAGGAGGTAATGTCTAGACTGACTTTGCGTTTTTTGTACTCGCTGCCTGCTAAGCGTTAACCTAGCCGAGACTCAAAATGGCTCCCGAACGATGTCAGAAACGTATGCCTTTTTTAATTAAAGCAAAAAAAAGTGTTTACATTTGGCTTTTACAGGTCAGTAAATTTGTTGTTAGTCAGGAATTTCACTTCCTCACGGGCCTGCTGGATTTGAAATGCACGAGCCGCATAAGGACTTTATTCAGAAGCACGTATCAGTGTGTTTCTGAGTGAAGTCGGTGCCCTAATTGTTCATCAACACAAACTAAGCGGCCAGTATTAAATCTGTGATATTGTAGCTGAGGGAAGTTTCTCTGCTCTGGAGGCAGGGCAGGGTTCAGGCGCTCACATTTTTGTCGACAGGTTCTGCAAGGCAAACGCATTCTTGGCACGTTGCAGGTGTTGAACTTTGATGCTTCCCGGAGATTGATGGAGGTAATATTGACATTCCTTGTAAAGTTTCAAGTAATCTCTCACTACGCAAAGATCTGTCTTAGTTCCTGGGGCATTCATTTCAGTGGGATGCCCATTTCCCTGAGCTACATGCTGTGTTAATAGATTAGATTAGAATAGATTTCTGACTTCTTAAGATCTTTTGGATTTAACTAAAAACATTTAGTTCAAAAAGAGGTAGACCTGTTGGTGCTGTTACTGCCGCTGTCCAGTAAACTGGTCTGGAGATTTCCACATGATGATCCAGTGTCAGAGTATCCATCCAGATGAGAAATGCTTCTGAAATGCTCAATGACCTAAATTCAATAACTGCCATTTCAGACTGTAGCGCAATAGCCTTCATTATAAGGCATAAAGAAATATGTGAAATGGACCTCGGGTCAGTCTGAAATGATTTTGTGGCATTTGCTTAGCAACGTAGCACGTAGATGGAATAATGTCCAGCGAGTCAGAGCAGAGATGACTTTTGATAAGTTGGAGACAAAATAAATGTCACATTAGGCCACCATTAGAAGAAGCTGGTTGGGTACAAGGGCAGTTATTCATCCCCATTGGGGGAAAATGCTAACACCAAACTAAAAGAGAATTCATGTTCCAAATGGATTTGAATGTCACTTTTTAAGGCTGAAATAATTTTTAAAAACTGAAGTTGCATAAATAAACGTGGCTGTGAATGGAAAAAGAAAAAAAAATGCAACATGCCAATCATGCACTGTTCCACTTGTGTGATGACTAAACTGCCTCTGAATATCCTGAGGAATAAGTCAATCAGCTTGACTGCATGGAAATATTTTCTTGCAGGTATTTGTTTTTGCTCTGATCAAGTAATGCACTGCGATGGTGGCAACGATTGGGTAGGCCAGTGGTTACGAGACAGCTCGTTTCGCACCATCGCTTCTCGTTAAACTCCTTCTCTGAAGTGATGGGAGGATGTGGTTAAGACATCACCCACCATGCTGTCATAGTAACATCTTGTAGTACTCTGTGCTTAACAGCTTGATTTCTAGAAAGGTTCGGTGTCACGTAATTACCGTGAGAGTGTATACGTGTGTGGTGAAGAGTCACAAGCTGATGCACATCTAATCCTGCACGTGTTTGGGGCATTGCTTCCTAAATTACATGCTGAGTTAACCTACAGTCTTTGGGTGACAAAATTACACTGCTTGTAGATCTCATAATATGATGGTTGCTGAATAATGCTATACTCCACCCTAAATGTACACTCAGCCTGCCAGTCACCATCCCAGTGGTGGAAAACGTTCATGTACCAGGACCTCTATGACTGTTAATGCAAGTTTGCTTTGTCGGTATTAGGTGTGGGGTGGGAGAGCTGCATGTGGCTTTCAGAGCTGCTAGTTCATGACCTTTGAACTGAGGGATTCAAATCTGATACCATTACCAGAGACAGTTGTCAGTTAAACTGATCCTCCCTGTTTCTCATAATGCCAGTTAGCTTCTGGGTCTCAGACGTTATGTAGCTACTGTACCTGCTACTAGTCAGGTTTGCAGCCCCCCTTATTCTGTGATGAGAAGCAAACAATCAAGATTGAAATGAAGACAGGTGGCAGTCCTACTAACATTGCAGTTCTGCAGTATTTTGATCTAGAAATGTATTAGTTGTGTGTAGGCTGTGTCAGAGGAGAATGGGTGTGTGGACATTATCCTGCAAGGAAAGAGAGCTGATGGGGCTAATTTTTATTTTTAATGCAATTAGTGGTTTCAGAGAGCACAATTTTTGTAAGTTTTTCAGTCTGATTTCATTCTCCCATTTAAGGGATAAACATTCATCCTCAGTGCTGCTGTTTGTGTAATGATATGGAAAAATACACTGCTTTCAT
Organism: Bujurquina vittata; assembly: GCA_015106715.1. Lineage (NCBI taxonomy): Eukaryota > Metazoa > Chordata > Actinopteri > Cichliformes > Cichlidae > Bujurquina > Bujurquina vittata. The sequence goes on along the minus strand of VUQK01010756.1, from coordinate 39,470 downwards.
GCTGTCTGTGGAACTGATTGATTGATCATCAATCTATTGTTAAAAGATGTGAGACTAGACAGTATGTTTTACATTGATGTACACTGCTCAAAAAACCCATTTAAAACCAGATCAGATCTCAACGAGAGAAAAAAAAATCATGCCACACATATGGACTGGGTAATGTTAGGAATAAAAAGATACCACATCATTTGATGGAAATGGAAATGATCAATCTTGGTTCCGAACGACCGCTTGCTAATGCTGCGTAGCTAGCTAACTGTGAAGATACCAATCCATTTTGGCAGCTAATGGCTGAAAATCTTACCGCAGTGTGACGTTACCTCAGCAAGGCATAGTGCCAGACACCAGCTAGAACCCTGCTAATGTGAACCAGGGTGCCGCTGACTCGCCTGTAGACGTCTGTGAGTCCCTACAAGGATATGTCTCCCCAAACCATCACTGACCCACCACCAAATCCGTCATGCTCAACAATGTTACAGGCAGCATAAAGTTCTCCATGGCTTCTCCAGACCCTTTCATAGCCTCACGTCTACCCTCATGAAGTCTGTTTCTGATTGTTTGGTCAGAGACATTCACACCAGTGGCTGCTGGAGGTCATTTTGTAGCGCTGCAGTGCTCATCCTGTTCCTCCTTGTACAAAGGAGCAGATACTGGTCCTGCTGATGGGTTAAGGACCATCTTCAGCCCTGTCCAGCTCTCATAGGGTAACTGCCTGCCTCCTGTAATCTCCTCCATTCTTTTGCGACTGGGAGAGACGGCAAATGTTCGGGAGGAGTTGGACTACCGGTGCAACCTCTGTAGGGTCCAGGTATCACCTCATGCTACCAGTAGTGACGCTGACCTTAGCCAAAAACAAATCTAGTGAAAAACCAGTCAGAAAAGATTAACAACCCTCTGCTACTTAACTGAGCAGATCAACATCCCAGAAGCTTAACTGACATGATGCTATAGTCTCATTAAAAAAATGTGCCTTTATTTATTTTCTAGTTTTCAATATAGTTTAAGAGTGCATTACATAATGTTGACAAAAGTTGATACATTAATAAATTAATTCAGATCTGAACAAACATATTGGCTCATTAGTCACACAATAACACAAACTACCAGGTAACGTGTGAATCTGTGCCCCAGTTTAAATAACAGAACTATCCCAGACCTAAAGAAAGTTTACCCAGCGAAACGGTTAATAGTTTAAACATCAGAGGGAAACATACTTATTGCTTTTAATACATTTCTTAATAATTTTTTTTACTGATGTGATCAACCAGTGGCCACAAGTAACACTTTCAGTTCAAATGGATTCTTTCCACTAAGGAAAATTTCTAGTATGTGTCTTTGAGTTTGCAGAATATTAAACAATTGAAAGCAACACGTGCAACTTGAAAAGCTACTGCACTTTTTAAAGGAAGAAAAATACAGAAATCTATAACAGATTACAACATGTAATCTGTACAAGTTGAGGTGAGTTCAGTGGGAGATCTCACCTTTCTGTGTGTGCATATGTGTGCCCGCGTGTCCCCACGTGTCAAAGAAGTGAAATGAAACCAAAACAAAGCATTTGAGGGTATTTGATTTGCATTTTTTCTGGTTTATTTGAGTTTGGTGTTGTAAAAACACTTAGTTACTGGATCTTAGAAATGTATTGAAAAGCCTCTGAATGACAGATTTAGGGGCTTTTGCAGCCCGCCTAGATTTATGCATACTTTGAGTCGTTTCTTCTTTGTGGACATTTACCTGTGAACTGTAAGCATGCTCCATTGGGGTGGCAGTGAGATCTCATGGCACGCCCCACCTCAGATTCTTTGAAATAAGTTGGATCGTTTCATTGCTTTATAAACAACAGTTTGTTTTTTTTTCACAGCTCTGATATGAGAAGAAAAACTGTGATATCACTCTGTTAAAAGGGAAAACAATATGGCATTAATTATGGTGGACCAGCAGTGCTGGGAGTCAAAACAAATCTCTGTGAGGATCATTGCCATTGTATCAGATTGTTCACACGGGCTCAGTGGCAACTCGTACAGTGGACCTTGAACAAGGTTATATATTAAAGTTGAAGATATCCAGCTTGATGAGCCACATTTACACTATATCAATGGACAATGTTCTCTACCATTAAGAGAAAAATGAATTTGACAGTACACACTGAAGTGATGCGAGTGGTTGTTTGGTAAGTTGGGTTTCCTCCCGCTTGCTAGTGCTAATTGCTGCTCCCACTTGCTAATTGTGGTAATGGCAAACTTTACCTCAGCGCCAGCCAATCAACCGCTGCTAGAACCCTGGATTTCACACAGCCAGACGACTGAGACACCATTCAAAGTGAGGCTTAGCTCTCGGCTTGCATTGTTGTGAAAGTGAGTGTAATATTGATAGTTACTGATAGAAGTGAAAGGATGCTCTTACTATTCCTGCTGTAACATGCTGTAACCATCAGTGTTTACCACGTTTATAAATAGCTCTTAAGCACTGGTGTTTCCCTTCTACACTCTAATTAACAGTGCTAAATAATTACCGTTGTATGCACTGCGGTACAGTTCTCCATGTGAGCACTCATACTGGACTGTGTAAATGCACGGTCACTGCTTGTCCTATTTTAAACAACCACAGAGAAATAAAGCATGTAAATTAATTAGGGGTGAAAAAGAGCCTCCACAAACTTGTAAACCAAATGATATAATTCTTAGGCAAATTTCTCTTTAGTGGAGAAAAAAAAGACAAAGTCCGCTGTTTGATATGATTGAGTAAAGTGGGTGGCGTAACAATTTCCTTTTGAGATGTGATGTTGTAAGTGTTGATATTGCCATTGCATTGGCACTTTAATTATTCATGTCACTTAAGAAAGTCCAACTTGAGTGTTAAGACAGACTGGCCTGTCATCGTTTAGCCTGAATCTGCCAAGAATGGATTATTCTTTAATGCGAACGTAACTTTCTCTTTTTAAAGTAACTTGAACAATGCAGCTTGCATTCTGGGGTGTAACCCATTTCTCCAAACCAAAGCCGCTGGCAGTTTTACTGCTGATTTTTCTGACAGCTATCCTTGATGCAGGGTCCTGCTGTGCATCACACATTCTGTCATTGTGTTTATGTGTTCAAGGCGACTCGCAACAGCACTTACCTGAATCACTGCCTATTCATTTATCAGCTCGGGTGTCACTGACTTACACAAGTGCTGGTTGCCTCACCGAGTTATTTCAAGGGTAGATCAAATAACTTGGCAGCAATTACATGTCTGCCACATTAACGGCAGAGGTGCTTCTACGTCCTTGTGATGGGCTGCATTAATTTTATACTTTAATATGCAGAGAAGCACAAGCGGATGCAGGCCTGTGAAAAAGGAAGATTTCACAGTCCGGTGAAAAATTAGGTACACCCCATGGTTCAGGAGCGTGTGTAACCGCCTTTAGCAGCAATAACCTGAAGTGAATGTTATCCGTATGACCTTATCAGTCTCTCACATCGTTGTGGAGGGATTTTGGCCTACCCGTCTTATACAGCACTACTTCAGTTCAGTGAGGTTTGTGGGTATTTGTTTATGCACAGTGCTCCACCACAGCATTTGCCGGGTTGAGGTCTTGTTGCAATGGCCATGTCACAGTCAACTTTTTTTTTCTTTCGGCCATTTTGTTCTAGATTTGCTTCCGTGCTTGGTGTCAGTGTCCTGTTGCATGACCCAGTTTCGACCAAGCTTTAGCTGTTGGACAGATGGTCTCACATTTGGCTCTGGAATACTTTGGTATACAGAGGAGTTCACAGTCGACTGTAAAGTGCTGCAGGAAAAAGTCCAAAGTCATCACCACTCGACTGCTGTGCTTGACAGTTGGTACGAGGCGTTTGTGCTGATACGCTGTGTTTGTTCATAATGCACAGCGCCACGTTTGGTGAAAACCAAACGCTTCCACTTTGGACTTGTCTGTGCAAAGAACATTTCTCTAGAAGTTTTGTGGTTTGATGCAACCTAAAGGAAACCTAAGCTGTACTGCTGTGTTCTTTTTAGAGAGAGGAGACGCTGTCCTGGCAGTCCTTCTAAAAAAGCCATATTTGTTCAGTCTTTTTACAGTTTTACTGTCATGAGTTTTAACGTTCAACATGCTGACTGAGGTCTGCACAGTTTGAGATTCTTTGCAATTTCTCTGAGCGTTGCACAGTCTGACCTTTGCATGAATTTGAGTCCGTGGGTTCCAGGAAGATGATTTGGATCCTTTTTTCAGGGTATTTTTGATTTGATTTTCTGTAGAGCACACAATTTAAATTAAACAAGCTATTAAATGTCTTTATTATCAAATTATACATTTATTACATAGGCATAATGCTTTCACTTGGGGGAAAAAAATTGTCCTGATTTCTCAATTATTGAGGAAATTTATTTTGGAAATTCCAAGAAAATATTTCATTTCAAACAAAAAACGCCTGTTTTCTGAATTAACAAGATATCATAAAATCCGAAAAAGAGCTTCTATTGACTTAAAAGCTTTATTTCATTAGTAATAATGGCCCCCATGCTTTAGTTAATATAGTTTTCTTTTGGAGCATTGGAATAAGCTGGTGTCTTTGTCTTTTGAGTCAACACAACAAAGCAGCCTGAATCACTTTATTACTCCTAACCGTATTAGAAGTTGGGTCATTTTTGGTGATGAACTCGAGGTTTCAGGCCATTAGAGGCTTTTTTGGGACTTTAAGATGTCTCGTTTATTCATAAAAATAGTTGTTGTTTTTTTTAACCTCCTAGCTTAAAAAAAGCTGATGGGGTATTGTTGGCACTCCACCGGGCAGGCAGCCAACTTTCAACTTAGTTCTTAACATAATAATGCCAGTCACAGTGCTTTATGTCTATTCTGGTTTTAGCATTTCTTATTCCTGCTTCGTTCTTAGCCATTTGCTTGTGAATTGCTATGGTGGATAAAGATATGGATACTGTGGCTAAAGTCACTGAGGCTCATAGATCTTCTGAGACCTGTATATTATGTGCTCTAGAACTTATACTTCCAGGGGATTTGTGCCACCTAAAGATGTTGCTGCCAGGAGGCTGAGGATAAATTGATTATGGATACAATCACTGCAGCATTACTATAGACATGCTCTTCATTTTCTCTTGTCCCAATATTTAATACGCATATAAAAATCAACCGTGAGAAGATATCGGTGTTTATATTATCTCCAGCACTGTTTACACTTGGTCTTGTGTTGTTGTAATTTGATCACATTTAGTGTGTATGTTGACTTTACAAACTGGGAAGCCTTGTGTTATTAAAATCACAAACTAATATCCTGCCTGTACATTCAACAGCTTTACTGTGGGAGCGTTCGTCAATAACGTGATCTGTAGTTCCGATAGATTTCACTTCCAGTTGTGTAATTGACGTTCATATGACAACAACATTAACAATAACGTAGTATATGTTAGATTGATTCTGCATATTACTGCAGTGCTAAAAGAAACATTCTTGAGCTGAAACTAAATTGGTCAGGTCTTTGTTTTTTTCTCGGTGCCTTCTGTTCAACCTTAAAAGATTCCACGGATGAATCAGTTCAGCTGTGCCTTATCAGATGCTCTTTTGTTAGGCTGAACTGTGACATGACAGTTCTGCTTCATCGTTCCCAGCAGGAGTTCTGATCCGAATGTGCAGCGTCGACCTGACTTGAATAATGTGGGAATTTCTCGAGGTTCACATGATTTAACAGTTTCCACTCCATTTTGGAGCTGTGACATTGCACGACTCGTCAATAACTGGGTGAACTGTAGGATTGTATTGATTGGTGATCAAATTAACTATTGATTATTTCACAAACAATATTGTCATTTTTTCAATCAAAATACAATGCAACATAAAAATTATATTTTTAATTGTATTTTCATTATCACTATAATAACATGTGAAACAAATATATGGCAGAAGAAAATCCTTTAACCTGTCAGATTTAGACCCACCAGCAATAAGGGAATTAATGAAACGGGATGAGAAACGATAAGAAAACTATAACCTACACCACTGCAATCTAATTACATAAGTACCCCCCAAACTGGGAAAACCCTGAATTGAACTATGTATCGATCATGCAAACTTTAAAAAGTATTAATTTACTATGACTCATACTGCCATCAAAACACAGAATGTATAAACTGGTTAGTGAAGTTTGGGAATACTTGGCGCCTGCGAAAATAATCCCCCCATCTTAGCTTTGTGAAACAGACATTACGGGCGCTCAGTGGCTAACAAATTGTAAATGACCATGAACCACAAGTTCTCCTTTCCAACTCCAGTGGGGACCGTAATCGACAAAATGAACATCACGTTGTACCGAGTAAGACTTCAAACCAGTGACTGAGGCCATGAACTTGCTTGCTGAGGTCTTCCGTAAAACCAGAAGCCTTTTTACAGCCAGAGGAGTCGACCACTAGATTAAGGCGCTCATTTTTGGGTTCATTATACAGAGCTAGAAGCCACACTTAGCTTTTCTAACAGTAGTTATCGCACATACAGAAACCTTCTCATTTGGTATTAAGTTCTAGTTTTATTTCTTGACTTGAGGCCTTTATTCTCTTGTATCTTCCTCCTCCCTCTATCCTGTTTATCTTATCTGCACTTACAGCCAGGAAATGAAATTTCACCAAAAACACCAACAAAGCCAGCAACCTACCCACTGATATTTATAAAGCAACTTTTTTGTGTATTTTTAGTGTGACTGGAGAGTATTTCACAGTAGCTGTGGAGAGGGCTGGACCGGAGCTTACCCTTTTTATAATGTACTTTTCAATCATTATCTGAGTTGCAGTGGCAGAGGCACAGGTTTCTTTGTGTGGCAATGGATAAGTGTGTGTATTAGTTTGAAAGCAATGTGGGTATAACAGTTTTGCTTTTGCTTTACAGTAGGTGTCAAACCACCAGTCTGGTTTTATGGAAGATGATACGTGGGCATACGAGCAGTTCTTTGGCCCTTATGTGGCGTATGTGGGAGTGGCCTGATATTATCGCTGCCTAATGTGATTTTTTTGTTGGTCTCTGAAGAAAACCCATTACATTTGCAGGGAAGTTAGCTTCATATGGTGAAATATACTTCCTACCCTCAGCTATGGTCATGAGCTCTGGGTAGTGACAGAACGAATGAGATCACATACAAGCGGTGGAAATGAGATTCCTCTGAGGGGTGGCTGCCCTCTCCATTAAACATAGTGTGAGGAGTGCAGCCATTTTGGAGGGGCTCTGAGTAGAGCTGCTGCTCCTCCACATTGAGAGGAGCCAGTCGAGCTGGTTCGGGCATCTGACTAGGATGTCTGCTGGGCACCTCTTGGGTGAGGTGTTTCAGGCATGTCCAACTGGGAGGAGGCCCCGGGGCAGACCCAGGACACGCTAGAGAGATTGGCCTGGGAACGCTTTGGAGACCCCCCTGGATGAGCTGGAGGAGATGGCTGGGGAGGTCTCTGCTTCTTTGCTTAGGCTGCTGCCCCCCTCGACCCGGCCACGGATAAATAGAAGAAGATGGATGGATGGAAATATAGCATTGATCTTGATTAAGCAGAACATTTTTGACCTCTTCCAGTGAGATTGTTGTGGATTAATGCGCTTAAAGGAAGCACAATAATCCTAAAGAACTGCTTGATTTGATTCAGATGTGTAAGTCAGATTTGTATGTATATATGTAAAGTGACTGAGAGCAAAGCTACAGAAAACACAGGCATAATCTTTACGCATAGAGCATTTATTTACTACTAGTATTAGCAATCCAATCTCATTGTACATTGTACATCCTGTCTAATGACAATAATGGCATTCTATTCTATGAGACTATGACACAACATACTAAATTCACATAAATGAGGGAACGAGTGTTCGTCAGAGGGCATCTTGACATTGAAAATTTAGGTGTTTAAATAACACATTAACTTTTTTTTACTGGAAACAGCTGGAATAGTGGTAATATATTCAGAATCATGTTGGAGTGAAGGAGGCAATTGAACTTTCTAAAATCCACTAAGTCAGCAGACAAAGTGTGGTGTTTACGCGCGCGTTCTTTCATAGAGTCGCTGAGTCAGACAAAGTCAGGAGATGGGGAAAGAGAGAGTTGCAGCAGCCGGGTGTAGAGCAGGTTGAGACGGGATGAGAGATGATTTATTTATTTTTTACCAGTGATAAAGTAGAATTTCATAAGGCAGCATTTCACAGCCAGAGATTTAACCCTGTGAGGTCTAATGGTCGACTCATACTTCTGCATAAAATCACTGTAGCCATACCATAACTGCAAACCCTTCTGAAAGCCCTGTGCAATAATCTGGCATGCACATCCCCACAAATGTTTGACACAACCTGCAGCAACTGTAACTGGCCTGTCGGGTCGATCTTGCCACCATTTTTCACATTGAGAGAAAGCATCTGAGATCTCGAAACTTAGGTGATCTCAGTGAAATTTAACTTTATATCATTGTATTTTAATGTTCCTGAAATATTAAGTGATTTTTAGCTTTATTTACATGGTGAAATTGAAATATAAATGAAAGCAACGTATGATCTTAGAATAAAAAGCACGTGTTCTGGTATTTATATTTGAAGCAGAACAGAGGAGATCTGGGGGAAGGGTAAAAGGTCCATTTCTATGACAGAGTCTCACTCCCACGCTCGATTCCAGTTTATTTTTCCATCACTGGTCCTGTTGACTGTTTTTACCAGAATTTGTCTTGATCCGAGATTGCTGGATGGGATTAATTCCCTTTGTGGTGTCGAGGTGAAATTCCTCTCTAGGCAAGAGATGCAGTTCCACTGCTGAAGGCCTCAGAGATGAAACCGTGAGTCATTGTCGGTTCCTTGTGAGAATTAGTCCCATCTTTTGTTCGCTCCATAGGGTACTGAATGTCCTTTTGACTGTAAAACTCCATCTTGCTAATTCTCTGGTTAGAATTCCAGTGTATTCCAGTTTACCACTGTAGGAAAGGAAGAGCTTGCTTATGGAGAGGGGGGCCTTTGACCCTTTTTGGAGGAGCATGAAAGGGACATCTCAAGCAGTGTTTATGGGTTAAAGAAATGTTCTACATACTGCTGGGAAATACTGTGGTCACCATGAAATAAGATCCAGTACTGGTAATGAATCAAACTCAGTTGTGTTTGGTTGATGGCCGACATTTCTCTCAATGTCCAGTAAATTCATACCAGCTATAAAAATGACCAGGAACCAATTACAGAAGGTTACATGGTCATGGGTAAAGGCTTTTTAAAAGAATATATCAGCTGTATGAAAAGAGGAAGCCTATTGCTTCTCTTTTCATACTGCTAATATCTGCAGGGCACACATCGCTTACAGTATGATTTTCACGGGCTTAAATTCCTTAGAAGCTTATTGGTAATCACTTTGAATAGCAATTAGGAAGTGGACTGATTATTCAGTGTTGCATTTCCCCCCCCCCTTCCTTATCCCATTTTTGAAAGGAACCAAAACAAATTAACTTTTTGTGAAGCCCTTATAGGATCCAAATTGATCAGTTACCCTTGTGCATGTGTCGTGGTGCTTGTTGTGTAATTCAGTTGATTGAGCAGGCTGCCCCCACAACGTCATGAAAGATTGGTCAGGGTGTCAGATAAGGTAATCAGGATGCTCCCTTAGCCGTATTAGTATTGTTGTTGTTACATTGCAGATAATGTAATCCATCAAGAGCTCTTTACAGTTTAAGCATTTTAATAAAAAGTGAGGACTTTTGTCTAAAACTCAGTAAAGAATCATACCCTCTGGAATATTATTAATGTTCTGTTGTATTAATAAGTGAAGGCTCTTAACAAATTAATTAACAAATTAAATTATTGTAACTGTGGCTAATGTCTCAATCCAATATTGAGAACATGATTGTCTCTCTCCATGCCTGGAGAGCTGATGATGTAAAGCCTGGAACAGCTCCACAGAGAACAGTTTGAAGAAAGTGGTGGTAAGCAATCAGCTCAGCCCACCTAAGGCAATTCTGTTTCTCATTAATCGTGTCTTCCTATTTTTCAGTGCTGAAAATATTGCTATAGAAAATCTTAATTTTAAAGTTTGAGGAAACATTTTAACTGCTTGTGCTGATTTTGGTGCATGTTTTTGTTGATTGTGTTATGCAATCGTTATCAAGGGATGTTAACAGCAAATCCTTTGGGTTGTGGGTTTCAGAACATTGCATTGTAACTTGATCAATGTTTTCACTTCACCTATGCTGTGGTGGTGTTTCTGTTTGGCAGATAAAGAAGGTTGTGGGTGAAGGTACACTATCTGGGCGTCTCATTTAGTCCCAGCGCCACAGGTGTATAAAGTCAAGCACCTAACCATGCCGTCTACCTTTTACGCTTGTGAAAGAGTAGATTGAGCTAAAGAACTCACTGAAAGAGAGAGCACTGTTGCAGCAAGTCAGTTTGTGAAATGTCTTCCCTCCTAGATATTTTACAGTCAGCTGTAAGTGGTATTATTGCAAAGTGGAAGCCTTTAGGAACAACAGCAACTCGCCCACAGAGTGGCAGACCTTGTAGTTACAGGGTCGGGTCGCCGAGTGCTGAGGCGCCCACAGTGTAAATGTTTCCAGCGTTCTGGTTATTTAGTAGCTACAGTGTTCCAAACTTCCTCTGCCATTAACATCAGCACAAAAATTGTGTTCTGCGAGCTTCACGCTCGACTCTGGAAAAATGATTTTGCCCTGGTGCATAATGCAAGTTGGGTCTGTGTTCAGCTGCTTGGCCATGACCGGCCGATCAGTATAACCGAGTCTGTGCTGATCCACTGCAACATGCCAATGACCTGCCCAGATTACTGTAATTTAAAATGTCTGGACAGATTATTATATCTGGTGTCCTTGTAATGTCGCTGCAATTTGGAGGTGAGGAGAATAATGCAGACGTGTGAAACATGTTAATTAAAACATATAAAAAAAAACCCATATAAAACATAAAAAAATTTATATATTGATATAGTTAATCAATTATAGGCTAAATACAAGATATTTTAGTCTTACCCAGGGATCAGAAATGTATAATTATGACTTTGAAGGTTTTCAGATAGTCATGACTCCTCACTGTCTGCAGCAGTCACCCTGCTCTGCATGCTTTGTGCTGTATTATTGGATTGTGAAGTTAATCAAAATGTAAGTCCAATTACAGCATCCAGCAACTACTAAGCAGTTGATTTTTTTGCATTTTTTTTTGTAACCATGCTATTGTTTTATCTCGTTTTTATTTTTCTTTAACAGAAATGTGCGTTGCCCCCACCCCACAGGATGTGGCAGGTTTAGATGGGCTTTGATAACAAAGAGTAGTAAAACCAATTCAGTTCTTTGCAGGCACTTTGTTTTCGAGAAGCCTGGCGAGGAAATCAAAACAGGAAACATTACAATTTAAAAGTTCAACAAATGCACGATTGTTTCAAACACAGAGCTGTGGCAGAACAGACAAAAATAAATGTGATTATAATTGTTGCCATAATTGAGCGGCTTCGCCATATTGATTGATTTTGATTGGCTAGTAATTGTGTCATGGTTAGAGAAAGGTGGAATATAAAAAAAACAAAACCCTGTGGTATAGATAAGTAGAGGATGAAACCAGAGCGCCTGTTCATGTGGTTGTGACTTTCAGTATAGTTTTTACTTTTTGTTATGACTATTTTGGTTAGCTTCCCTCATGCTAGTTCAGTGGACAGCCTCTCCAGGTTTACTCACACTTTGAGGGTGTTAGACATGCAAAGGTAATTTCTCCCCTCTTATATTTGATTTTATTCTCTTATATTTTTCTGGACAGTGCAATAGATAATTATTTGTCCCTAAGAGATTAGACAGCTACTGCAGGCTGCCGTCCTTTTGATGCAGCAGTATGTCCAAACTGGGGAAAAAAGCTTATTAATCTAGTCCATGTCAGTTACATTACATCACACAAAATCTCTTAGAGATTTATAAATGCATGGTTAAAATACTAAAAAGTCCTTATTTTGGGCCACTGCACAGGGAAAAAATACACAATGTGTAAATGAAAGATGAATCTGTAAAAATAATTTTAAAAAGTAAAAACTGTATGGAGGCAAAGATACAGCAAATTTACATTATTAAATATATGGTTCCTTTATTTTTTATTTCAGTGTGAAAAACTAGTTTTAGTCACAGGTTTCATTTGTATTTGCTCAGGAAATGGTAGAGCGTTTAGTTTCCTCTCATGTCACCTCTTTCACACTTCGTGTTTTCATCATACGGAACAGAAAAACAGCTGGGTCTGTACCAGCTCTGAACTCCGGTGGGATTTGACAGCAGTGCAGCTACAGAACAAAAAGTCCCCATTTGCTAATTTTAATAAAACTGAATTCTCATTACTGTAGGATTGTTTATATATGGCTGTAGCTCAGGAGGTAGAGCAGCTCACCTACCAATCGGAAGGTTGGCGGTTCGATTCCTGGCTGCTCCAAGTATCCTTGGGCAAGATACTGAACCCCAAGTTGCTCTGTATGAAGCACTTAGCTTAGTTGCATATGGAAGTGCTTGTATAAATGGATGTGATTGGGTAAATGTAAGCGTGTTGTGCTTTGAGTGCACCTAACTTTAACGGTCCATTTTCCAAACCAAAAAAAAAAACTACTTAATCGTCCCTGTAAAACAAACTGGGCACAGTTTTACAAGTAGCCACCATGAATAAACATGCCGCTGAATACGCATGTTTAAAGCTCGCCAGAGAAACACCGACAGGAAGACATCTCACTCTGTTAAAAAAACCAAACAGATCCAAGTTTTGGGACAATTTCACACTCCGTTTAAAAACAAACAAACAAAAAACGGATCTTTGAAGATCCTTGATCTTTGTAGAATTTTCAGATAGTTCAGTAAAAATAATTTTTGATTTTATGACCCCTCCCTGATAGTGGTTCTGGCAGAGGTTTCTTCCTGTTAAAAGGGAGTTTTTCCTTCCCACTGTCGCCAAGTGCTTGCTCACAGGGGGTTGTTCTGACTGTTGGGGTTTCTCTGTAATTATTGTAGGGTCTTTACCTACAATATAAAGCACGTTGAGGCCACTGTTGGGATTTGGTGTTATATAAATAAAATTGAATTGAATTTGAAATCAATGGCGACTCTGTGATTGTAGAAATTAGCAGTAAGTAAGCACTGTGCTCCTTGTGGCTGCTTGTTACATTTGTATTCAGATGAAATTCTTTGAATTGGCTTGTGACTGAGGTGATGCTTGTTGTCGGGGATTTAAGTGGAACAGTAGAGCAAAGAGTAATGGGTCCCATGCGATGTCTTCAGCTGCACGGACACTTCATAACTGCCCGCCGAGCCAGAAAAAAGTGCCGTTTTCAATCCGTTGGGGAATTCAGACTCCTATGGGATCTCTGAGCAGTTGGACATATGCTGTCTTACTTAGTCCTCTCCCCCACCAACAACACACATACACTGAAACAGTAGAAGCATAAAGGTAATTTCTCCTTTCAGGTTGAGTCTGATGGAATTACCCTCGTTATTATCTCAATATTGTGAGGCACAAAGAACACCATTAATATCTCATTTATGTTCTACTGTCCTGCCCTAAAAGTGCAGCAGGGGTTTCCCTCTCGCAGCATAACTGAAAGCAAAAAAATACAATCTCTCAACAATGAAAAACTTGAACATCGACTGCGCTGGTGTGTATTGTTCTGTTGCAGAGGATTCAAAGAAGGGATGAATAATAGTGTAGCACAGTCATGTATTTTCAATGCTTACGCAAGAATCTATTCTGTTTGCTTCCAGTCCTTGTTACCACACAGTTATGTTTACAGATTGAGTATCGATAAGGTTGATCAATACTGGTGATGCAGCATGTACTTTACTGGTGCTGTAATTTCTTGCTTGTAAAATATCTTTTCCACCCATATAGTCCTGTGGAATTTTCGTACTCTAATGAAATTACAACCCTTAATGCTTGACCATGGATCACAAATAAAGGTCTATAATTCTGACTGAAAGCCATCAGGAAAAGAAAGATCTGAATCTGTCTTGCTAACCCTACATGGACATTGTAGCTAGTTTGTTCTGTTGCTGTGCTTTGCCTTTCAAAGAAACAGCTGAACAGAGAAACAGGATGGTGATTAATATGTACCCTCAATATCTGATGCAGCTATAAAAGGCCATCTGATCATGATTATCTTGTCTTTTTAAACACCATTTAAGGCTAACTGAAGCTGCACTTGCAATGGAAAGCATCGTGGGCCACCTGACTGAAAGGAGACCTTTGCATAAGAGACGTTTTCCTAGGGAAATATTAAATGCTAAGACAAGGATGTCTTATCAGTGAATACTTGTTGTAGCACTAGATGTGTGGGCAGTATTATCTTTTTATTTCCTTTTCCCCCAAGGAAGCACAGGGACATCCTGAGAAGCATGCATGGCATTATAGTCTTCTCAGTAAGCAGACTTAGCATCAGTAGGCAGTGACCATAACTCAGTGTCCACATGAAGACATAAGGTCCACATTCTTGCCCAGATCAGAAGGATTATCTGCAGTAATGCATTTATGTTTTAAGTTCCCATTTTATGTCAATAGCTAACTTTAAGCAACAGGCTGCAAATTAAACTCTGTCCATGATTGTTACGGGGGGGGGGGGGGGGGGGGATTTGCATTTTTTTAGTGTGGG
>VUQK01010756.1:2786-24859 GCA_015106715.1 Bujurquina vittata | reverse complement strand
GGATGAGTCTCTGTTTTGCCACGCTCCAACACACAGATGGGATTTATACTGATGAATCAATTTTGAAAAAGAAAAAAAAATCATTATATAATTGCTTGGGATGTGTTTCTTTTCAGAAGAGCCTACTGACAGCTTTGCTAGATCAGTTTTGACATTTATCATTTCTGTTGTGTAACATGTTTATTATTACACTTGGCTGTATAGATGTTTTCATCTTGGAGAAGATTTTGTTTAGGCCTTTTTTTATGCTTCACAGACTGGACAGTCAGCAGCAGGGTGAACTGTCAGGAACATCCGTTGCTTTTTCTGCATCTTCTCCTCTATGTACATGATATAATAATGAATAGCCAATCTCTGTATACCTCTGACAACCACAATAGTGTTTCAGTCATTCAGTAAATGAATAGTGCACAATGGAGTTTGATTACATTAGAGGCTGCATTGGGTTTGAAAGGAAAATAAAGGTTCAGGGTTTCTACTGGAATGCAGCAGAAGGTATTCTAGCTGCATCATATAGTCATATGATGATTAATAAGAGTGTGGGATTTGTGAAATGACTTTAAATCATGTAAAATGTACAGCCCTGTCCTTGTACTGAAGGAAGCTGCTGCAGTGGAAAGAGCAGGGTTCATTGAAAATGTCAGAAGTGCGACTGCTGTAGACGACTGGATTTGTGTGGGCGATACTCTCCTAAGGGAGAGTCCTCGTGTCTGCATAATGCACAGCGACAGGTTCCTTAAGTCACCCAACAGGGCTGCTGCTCTGGGACCAAGAAGGGAGACTATATATATAAAACAGTGTATCAGAGCGGGGAGCATGTTGTGTGCTGGGAGGTAGAGCTACCTCAGCTTGGTTGCAGCAGCTCAGGCTGTTGTTAGTCCTGTTCTGAAAATGAAATGGACAAAATGCTGTATTTAGATTTCAGTTGAGTTATAAAGACATAAAAAAGACTGGGCTACAGGTCAAGTAGAGGGATTGATGGCTCTAAATTTAATGCTGGGGAAAAATGGTGAGCCACATTATTATTTTTTTCTTTGATTTTTAAATAAGCCCCTTTTGTACTTCTGGGAAGACTGGCATTAATGTTTAAAGTTAAACCTGGATAATCACTGCTTACTGTCATTCTTTCATTGTTGTGTTTTTTCCTGTACTTTTTATGAAAGGATTTCTATTGATGTATGGTGTTTTTTTTCTCTCCACAGGATGGAAAACAGCGCAAAGAAAGAAAGAAGACTGTGTCATTCAGTAGCATGCCCACTGAGAAGAAGATCAGTAGTGCAAGTGATTGCATCAGCACCATGGTGGATGGCTCTGAGCTCAAAAAAGTGCGATCCAATTCACGCATCTACCACCGCTACTTTCTCCTCGATGCCGACATGCAGTCTTTGAGATGGGAGCCGTCAAAGAAGGAATCGGAAAAGGCAAAAATTGATGTAAAATCCATCAAAGAGGTTAGGACAGGGAAAAACACAGATACTTTTAGAACTAATGGAACCTATGATCAGATATCAGAGGACTGTGCTTTCTCAATCATCTTTGGGGACAACTATGAGTCCCTAGACTTGGTGGCAAATACTGCAGATGTAGCCAACACATGGGTTACAGGGCTGAGGTACCTGATATCCTATGGGAAACACACCTTAAATATGATTGAGAGCAGTCAGAACAACATGCGCTCGTCTTGGTTAGGCGAGCTTTTTGATGAGGAGGATTCCACCAACAGCAAGGAAATTTCGATATGCACTGCTGTGCAGCTAGTCAAAACTTTGAATCCAGGACTCAAAAATGTGAAAATAGAATTGAAATTCAAGGAGATTCAGAAAGCTAAGGACAAATCAGGTTCGGAAGTGACACAAGAAGAGTTCATCGAGGTCTTTCATGATCTTTGCACCAGACCAGAAATATATTTTCTTTTTGTTCAGTTCTCCAGTAATAAAGAATTTCTTGATACCAAGGACTTAATGATATTTCTGGAGGCAGAACAGGGAATGGCGCAAGTCAGTGAAGAGACCAGTTTTGAGGTCATTCAGAAATATGAGCCATCTAAAGAAGGCCAGCTCAAAGGCTGGCTTTCTTTGGATGGGTTCTCCAACTATCTTATGTCTTCAGAGTGCCATATATTTGACCCTGAACATAAATCAGTCTGCCAAGACATGAACCAACCCTTGTCCCACTACTACATCAATGCATCCCACAACACCTACCTGATAGAAGATCAGTTCAGAGGTCCCTCTGATGTGACAGGGTATATCCGTGCCCTGAAGATGGGCTGCCGCAGCGTAGAGCTGGATGTGTGGGATGGGCCTGATAATGAACCTGTAATTTACACTGGTCACACAATGACCTCGCAGATAGTTTTTCGCAGCGTCATCGATGTCATTAACAAGTATGCCTTTGTTGCCTCTGATTTTCCACTGATACTGTGCTTAGAAAACCACTGCTCATTGAAGCAACAGAGAGTCATGTTCCAGCACCTAAAGAAGATCCTTGGAGATAAGCTCCATGTTGATCCTCCAAAACCTGAGGACTGTTACCTTCCTTCTCCTAATGAACTGAAAGGGAAGATCCTACTGAAGGGTAAGAAACTGAGCACGAACTGCACTGCTTCAGAAGGAGAGGTGACAGATGAGGATGAGGGGGCAGAGATGTCTCAAAGGATGAGCATTGAGACTGCTGAACAACAGACTGTTGCACCCAAGAAATTTCAGCTGTCAAAGGACCTCTCTGATCTGGTGACCTTGTGTAAGTCTGTGGAGTTCAAAGACTTCCCAGCATCGTTCCAGAGACAGAAGCATTGGGAGCTCTGCTCTTTCAACGAAGTCTTTGCCAGTCGCTGTGCCAGTGAATTCCCAGGTGACTTTGTTAACTATAACAAGAAATTCCTAGCACGGGTTTACCCTAGCCCCATGCGGATTGACTCCAGTAACATGAATCCACAAGATTTCTGGAAGTGTGGCTGTCAGATTGTGGCAATGAACTACCAGACTCCTGGCTTGATGATGGATTTAAACATTGGCTGGTTCCGTCAGAATGGGAACTGTGGCTATGTGCTGCGTCCAGCGATCATGAGGGAGCAGGTTTCATATTTCAGTGCCAACACTAAAGATTCAGTGCCTGGTGTTTCTCCACAGCTCTTGCACATCAAGATCATCAGTGGACAAAACTTCCCCAAACCCAAAGGCTCAGGTGCCAAAGGAGATGTAGTAGATCCCTACGTGTATGTGGAAATACACGGCATTCCCGCCGACTGCGCCGAGCAAAGGACTAAAACGGTTAACCAGAACGGGGACAACCCTCTGTTTGACGAGAGCTTTGAGTTTCAGATAAACCTCCCTGAACTTGCAATGGTGCGCTTTGTAGTACTGGATGACGACTATATCGGCGACGAGTTCATCGGCCAATACACAATCCCCTTTGAGTGTCTGCAGCCAGGTTTCCGCCATGTACCGCTGCAGTCTCTGACAGGGGAAGTTCTGCCACATACCTTGTTGTTTGTTCATGTGGCAATAACCAATCGAAGAGGAGGCGGCAAACCTCACAAAAGGGGACTGTCTGTACGAAAAGGCAAAAGGAGCAGAGAGTATGCGAGCATGAGGGTGCTATTGATCAAGGCTCTGGATGATGTCTTTAAAACAGCCATCCAGCCACTGAGAGAGGCAACAGACCTGAGAGAAAACATGCAGGTAAGGCATTAAGTATTGATTCATTTATTGGAGTGCCCAGGCTCTAACAAGCCTCTAAATTAACAATGCCATCTGCATGCCAATGCCAATGTACTGCATGGATATTTTTGTCCTTCTTCTAACATGGTAAAGTTTTTGTCTGAAAGAGTAGACTGAAGAGCACTCCAGGTCACGCGTAGATTATAACCAGATTTACTACAAAACATCACAAATGATTAAAAAGACTTCCTCTTTGGAAAGCAAACACACAAACTGCCAGCCTGCACTGAATTAGATTTGATCAAATCCGCATGTATGCCGAAGAATGGAGAGAAACAAGCAGTCAAATTTAATGAAGAGATCCGTGTTATAATGAACCATGTTATTGAAGTTATTCAGAAGTTCTGTTGTGTAAACTGGACCACATTTTTTAATGGTACCAGTGATGAAAAGCATCACCAGGTTGTTTGTTTTAACTACTTAGCTTTAATCTTTAATGGCTTCCAGTCCACACATACTGTCATCCTTCTTTTCTAAGGTTGTCCTTCTACAAGAAATAAATTTTGTATTTTATGTTCATTTTTATTGTCATTGTTGAAGCTTGTTAAGAAATGCACAGAGCTGTATGAGAAATACACTGCTGGAGTGTCTCAGCATTGTGGTTGGTCTCAGGTTGTGTGGGTCTTCAGGCGTTGTATTAGGTTTTATTTCGGTAGCTTTGTTTATATTGTGGTCATTGTGTGATAACAAGCCACTGGCCTTGTGATTATAACACATCTTGTCCGTCCCTGCCAGTTTTTCCCTCTGGTTGTTTATGTAGGATTTAAATTTGGCCTTTCACAGGAAGGTTAGGGTGTGTGTGTGTGTGTGTGTGTGTGTGTGTTCCATTTCTGTTATACTGGTGTCAGTCCAAAAGGACTGAATGTTTGAGTGGCTAACAAGTGCCAAAATTAAAGTTCCCACAGGTGATGAATGCGCTTCCAGCCACTGTCTTTGAGAGAGTGCAGCTCTGTGCGGTTGTGGTCATGTTTCATGCAGATGAGGGCATATTTTTGAAAGCTGGAATATTAAGTTCCTCTCTATTCAGACTTTTTTGCCATGCTTATGCCATTTGCTGTATGTTTTGCTTGGGATGCCAATATAAACCAGCATAACTTCATGCAAGCCCAACTGTAATTACTCTTTCTTCTCTCTGCAGAATGCTATAGTGTCCTTTAAAGAGCTGTGCGGCCTTTCAGCAGTGGCTAATCTGAAGCAGTGCATCTTGGCCCTTTCCCCTCGACTGACAGGGCCTGACAATAGTCCCCTTCTGGTGTTCAACCTCACCGATCAGTACCCCAACTTAGAGTCCCAAGGCCTGCTACCGGAGGTCCTCAAGAAAGTCGTTACCACATACGACATGGTGAGCCATTTTTGGAGTGAATTGTTGATTTTATTTACACAGTAATAACACTAGTCAATCACATAAAGTATGTAATAAAACAAGAATTCCATGACCTTAAATAATACTGATAAATCAAGTAGCAAACATGATTTAATCTCTTGTCATCTGGATCTAAGTGTGTTCTAGCGTTGTTGTCCAAAACTGCGGTTCTTAAGCAGGCAGCAGTGCGTAGAATAGAAAATTTAATTTGGATTTGGCAGCAACCCCTTCCACCCATGTATGCTTATGGCATCAAGAGGAAAAGAATGATCTAACCAGGCAAACAAGCACCAATCAGATCAATACCTGGGCTCTACTTGACTTAATGGGGACACACAGAGATAGTTAGGTAACAGGGCTGAAGCTCTGTTAAGTAATAAAATCAATATTCACAAGTTATGCAACATGCCATTGAGGCTATTCCCAGACACACCATTAACCTTAACACACAATGTTCTCTGACACTGATTCTTGGCACACCATGAACAAGGAGGCAGAAACCATGTTCTAGCAAAAGTACAGCAACAAAAGAAATGGTTTAGCCTCTGATTTAAAAACATATCCAGGTAGGTTAGGTATGAAAAAAGAAAACCTCCAGCCTAGAGCTGCTATGAAAAGGAGAACTATTTGGAGGCCAAAATAATTTTTTGTACCAGGCTGTAAATGGGCTTTTTCCTGCTGAGAAGATGGGCATGTAAATATGAGACCGGCTCACTTCTGGAGCAGGTCTCCTGTGACTATTAGAAGAACTACAGTTTAACTCTGGATGAAAAGAAGAGGTACACAGACCTGTGCAGACGCACTGGCCAAAAAAAGGACATTTAATTTGTTACACAAACAATTTGTTATGCACACCTTGGGACTCAAAGACGAACACCTGAAAAAGGACTCAGATGAATTAAGGTGACCCCTCTGTTCTATTCAGACTTGAGGATGGGAAGCTAGGTAATTGGGCCTGATGGAAGGAGTGGCAGGAAAATTGAGTTGGAGGGGAAGAAAGGAGAAAATGAGGGGTGTTTGGGGACCAAAATCAAATAAATTAAGATCAAGGGCTTAAGTGGTGTGAAGTTGCAGGCCTTGATCATCTGCAGAGAGCCAGAAGTGATGGGAAGCAGAAAGGTGTGGAGCAAAAAGATGAGCTGAGAAGTACACAGGCACAAGTAAAACGAGGGGAAGCAACCTTAAAGAATGTTAAATAATGTATGGAAAAGTACAATTAGAAATTCTGGTAGTGTGTCAAAATCCACCGCAGGGAGTAGCCAGGCTTTCAGCTCCTAATTGGCAAAAATAGAATCTGGGTCTCAATCCCTGCCCATTTGTGTGCTAAGAGAAAAAAGGTGGAGAGACTCAGTAGTATGCCAGCTTGAGCTCTTAGGTAATACGGTCTGATTTCTGTTTGTACTCTCAAGAGATTAACTAAGGGCACAGACTGTAGATGGAGAAAATACAAAGTCTTTGAAACACCGCACTGGGGGGACTTCAAAACCCATATGTTGGGCTTTTATTTGGAAATAAAAGCCCAACATATGGGTGGTTCTTGAAAATATCTATTTATGTTTGCCAGTTCGACCGTATTTATCAAGTAAGACTCATGAACAAAATATTTTTTAATAACTTTGAATTCATAGTTGAAATCTGTGTTTACAGCATATTATCCTTTAGTTTTAATATGCAGAAAAGTATCATTAAACCAACGTCACCTTAAAAATAAGACCGTGTGTCTGTTAAAAGTGGGTGGTCATAATAATAATAATAATAATAATAATGATGACAATGATGATGGCCATAACATTTAGAGGATGCAGCTTAGTGTGCGAGCAGGGAGCGGTCCACCCACTCACGGTGCCAGAATTTGCCTTTGAATACGTTTGACTTGCTGCTTCAGCCACCAAGACAGTAATTTCGTTACCCATCAGGAAAGTAATCACAGCGTGTGAGGCAGCTCTAAATGCCGAAACTGCAGCTGCAGAGTGACACAAACAGCCACAGTCACTTAGTCATGACTGCTTGTAGAAGAACATGGTGAGTCACCATATGGGTTTGTGCAACTGTGTCTGTCCCCCATACTGAGCGCAGTATCAGGCGATGACTCTGCGTAGTCATGCGTAAAAAAAGGCTGCATGTTTATTTATCTGCAGAAAATGTTTGCTGTGACTAATTTTCTTATAAGACGTTTGACAGACCTGTCACAGCCCGACTTGCTGTTTTCCAATATGCTCATAAAGGATAGAGCTGGTATTATTTTATATTTTCCTTATTAACACATCTGAAAAGGCCGAAACAGTTGGAACAAACAAAACCTTCTTTCTCATTTCACGGATTGTAGACCCTCGATTCCTCTCCTCACATAGTCCCTCCCACCAGAGATGTGAGGAGAGAAGAATCGAGGCAACGGGGATTTAACAAAATGAGACATCCTCGCCTCACATTTATTCATTACAGTGATGACAAATAAATAAAGCAAAGCTGCAACATAGATTTTGTTGTAGCCCATCCACTGCTCTATTTTATGAATTCAGATGTCTGTTCACATGGTGCAATTCACAACATGGTGTAATCTGACAAGACAGGATATCATGCAGTCGAATAACTGAATAACAAAAAACTGAGACAGCATGTGAATGCGAAGGACTAGTTGTTTGTAGAGTCCTCCTCTCACTATGGTTTGTATAGGCCAGCTGTGTGCCTCTTATATTCTAATGGTAAGAACACTTATGGCAAAGATACACCTGTACATCCTTGATTATGACTCCTCTGTCCTCAGATGCAATTTATTTATTTTTTTTGCATTTTTGGCCACAGCGGCTTTCATCGACAAGCCGGGACTCAAACTCACGCCGCCCGCACTGCAAAGTGGCATACGCCTGCCCCTCCCCTGAGCTACCAAGGCGCCCCCAAGATGCATTTTAAGGAATACGGTTTTTCTCTATTGCCAAAACACAATGCTCAGTGCCCTGAACCCATTTATTGAAACAGTCACCCTTTTGGAAGAACCTTGAGCACTTTTCACCTAGTTAGACACTACATGCAAACACATTTTCACCCACTAAAACACATTTTGCACTGTGATGCACTTGAGTTGCATAATGGTAAGCACAGGTAGCAGAAGTGGAACTCAGTGAAAGCACTGGTGTCACAACTTAAACACAGCAAGTCAAAATTGAACACACGTGTTGCTAATGTTAATAAATAAATTATTATATAATATATAAATTAAAACAAAACGTGTGTGTGTGTCTCTTGTCACTGTTGATTGGCTCTTTAGCAGTCGGGGCTGCACAACTGTGTTTTTTAGCATTTCAGAAGCCTCTCATAGAGTTCTATTAAGGATTCTTGAAGTGCCATGCCCTCCTTATGTAATTTCTCTGGAACAAATAAAGATTTGTGTCTGAAGAAATGCTTTGTGAAGTCCCAGAACAGCAGCTAACCTGCTATTTCTAGCAGGTGCAATTCTATATTTATTTCTAGGAATATTTTCAGATTTATACTTCAAATAAATCGAAATAGTCTGAACGATTAATTCATTCAGAGCCCCCCTGACTCCTCCTGGATCTGGCCGGCAGGCTCTAAAGATCGATCTCGTGACCACAGTATTGCTCGTTTGTGGCTTTGTTACACTGATCTCTGGTGTTTTTCATTCCTTGATTTCCAACTTGGCAGCTGAGCAGGGCAGCTTGGCTTTGTGGCACAACCTTGCAATATACTTAAGTCATTCTGGGAGGGAAAAAGTCAATTACGACCATGCTGCACCAGCAATCTACAGGCACTAATTGAAATCAAAAGCGTAGCAACATTAGGGTATAAATAGCATCCCCATCAGATGAAACAATTAAGCTATTACTTAAATAATTGTGGCAAAAGATCCAGATGGTCTGCCAGGCACCCTGTTTACTCCATGCTTATTTACCTCTGTCTCTGACAGCCTACATATGCACCATTAACCTCCTGAAACAACATGCTGCTACTGTCTTCTTTGTGTTAAAAAAAGGTTGGGTTTTTTTGGTTCAGTGTTAGGCAGAAGAAGCGCTGGCATTTAATATGTAAATGGATTGCCACAAGAATTTTAACAGTCTGCAGGTCAACAGAGTTTGTGCACTCAATTAGGGGTGAGCATAACACCAGAGGAGCTAAACTTAGAGTCTGTCGCAGCTGCAGCTTCACAGACAACACAGTAATGCTGCCTCAGAATGACTGACATGTTTTTAATTGAAACGACCTTAATTATCAGCACTTTATTTGAAAGAAATACTCTCCAACCAAATCAGGACTCACACACACATATTTTCTCATTTAAAACGAGGAACTGTCTGCGTTTTAAGAAGCAAAGTGACTTTTAATAAACAACCTAACTGCTTGTGTCTCCTTCCCTCTAATTTTGGCTTTCAAAAATGCAATTCTGCAGCCGTGCCCACTCACATCCCCTGTAATAACAGCTTGTTTTCTGAGCACTCCCTGGATAGAAACTGCCTGCTACCAGACAGGCAGCTTCCTGCTTTGTTGTGGGATGCCACTTTTGCTGATGTGGAAACTAAATATGAGCAAATATGTTTGTCTCCTTTCAGGTGATCCAGACCAGCAAGGCGCTGCTAGAGAGCTCTGAGGGGGTGTACGAGAGAATCCTACAAAGCCAAAAAGCAGGTAAGATACGGTCATACAGCAGGGGAGGAAAACCCTTAAAAGGCTGAGTTTCCCCGACACCATTAAGCAGCATCTGAGTGTTTGCCTGTGGCCCCATGTCGCCTCTGAAGCCATAAAGCCCAGATCACTCAATATGAATTAATTAGACTCTTATTTGCATAAGTGGAATTAACATTTGATTCATATTCATTAATGCGATCCAGTCACTGTTTCTCTTTGAAAAGCTGCCATTAAAAATAGAGGCGTTTCATTCACACCAATAACTGTCTCTGTCCTGTATTTTAATTATAAGGTTTAAGACTGAGTGATGATTGAACCACAGGAAGGCTATGTCAGGTGAATAGATGGCAGTGTATCCACACACAGGCCACTCAATACCAGTCAGATCACCGTATGTGTATGTAATGCATTTATGGAGTTTGAGCCTATTAGCCGATTGTAACATATTGACGTTATGTGTCCAGAGGAAGAACGTGAATCCGTTCAGGTTTCTGGGAAGCTAGGTTTGACTGCTCACCCGTATAGGTCACTGAATTCAAGAATATGCACACAGACAGGCTCTGGAGGCACATCTCTTTGTCTGCTGGGCGTTAATGATTGAAGAGGCCTGCCTTTATTTTGGGGCACTTCTTGTTTCATGAAGCAGCTGCAGCAAAAATATGGGTGAAACCTTTTAATTTTGAAGCTAATGTGATTCATAATGTAGCACTTTCATGCAATGAATCCTTTCTAAGTAGTCTAGAAGGCTAATTTAACACAGAGTAAGCCTGCTGGAAAGGCTTCGTGTGAACTGAAGGGAGCAAAGATGGACCGTCATTACCACAGCCCAGCTTTATTGGCTTTGAGATGGATGACTTATAAAATATTCATTGTCTATTGTCTTTCTACATCAGAGGGGACGACGACTGTGCCTTTTTAATGCGAATCAAAGGCATTTTGGTGTTTTTCAGTTCAACCACCTTCCAGACCTTAACAATTACCCGCCAGTGGCTTTGGGCTAAAGATGTGCTTGAACTTACTGACATCAGAAAGATCCCCCAAAACCTCTGTTCATGTGTCAGCTTGGAGTTTTATTTAGACCATTTTCTGTTTGGATCCAATTTGGACTGTAGCATGCACAATTCAGAATGGCTTCTGTCCTGAGTGCATGACCTGCTTGTGTCCTTTAGTCATAATAACACCCTGTGATCTGCACAGCCTTTATTGTACAGATCAAAAGGCATCTTTTTCTCATTTCTGGCTTTTTCTTTGCTTGCAGTTTACAAATTTAAAGTATGACGTTACTCTTACTGGCCTACCACATTGACATTACGTGTGCTAGCTGTTGTGTTGCTTATCTTCCATATAAAATATTTAAAAAGATGCCTGCCAGGCATTATTAGATCTTTTTCTACTTCACAAAAGTGCGTTTCTCTATTAGCGCTGTTGTTTTCCAGGCGAGATGCTTGATTTTGATTTGTTACTGATTTATAGGAGCTATAAGAAATGACCATTGTCATATAATTGAATATGCTGATAGTGGCTACACAGGATACAATCTACATGAATTTTGAATTTGCAACAATTTATAAGCAAAGAATGGTGTATCGCTCTGTAATTGTGCACTCACCTGAAAATTCAGATCTGAGCTAAATGTCTTTACTCCAGCCCGGCTCGTAGCTCTAACTGGTTTTTACCACCCAGCTAAACTCTGCAGTAATGTGAGAAGACAGACTCTCTGAGCGTGCACAGTGAGTTAACTAGACATTTAAATATTGCTGCCCTCACTATTGTCCATGAGAAATACTAGTTGGTTAAACAAATTATTTATATGTTAATGTATAGTGTCAGTTAACTGTTGGGTGCCTCTCACTGTCTTTGACATTTGCTTATTTATAACTTACTAACATTAGCAAGCTGTATTTATAAATCCTACAGGTGCAACGCAGAGATACACGTCGGCTAATTAGTCCTGAGTAATGGTCTAATAAAACACAAGAATTTCACTTGGGATTTTTGGATCATCTGCACCTCACAGCCATCCATATTATTTATCAGATAATTCCATTAAAAATGCTTCAAAGGGCACCAACAGCACAAACACAGAAGAGAGGTCCTGTTCAGACACTAATTACCGGCAGTGAGGCTTAACAGATAGCAGTCAGCTACAGCTGCCTGTCAATCAAAGCTGGCACACACCTAACGCCAGTATCCAGGTTTTAAAAAAAACACCTTCTCAGGGGGAAAACTACCCATGGAGGCCGGACTGTAAGCGTGCTTTTTAAAGCTATAAAGCTACGTATTTTAACATGCAATCGTACCGCTTGTCTTTGCCTGCAGTTTAAAAATTTAGAATATGATGGGGACTGACTCCTTTTCAGGTGGCTACTTAGAGGAACTGCAGTTTTTGGGACTGTATTTTGTTTTTCAACCCCCTTAGTCCAGCCTGGCATAAGGCCCTTTTACATAGGAAGCGGCATGCACTGCGCTATGCTTTCTAATACTTGAGCCACACAATAATGGTTTCCCACTGCGTTGAGCAAAGCACAGTATGCGCAAGTGCTCCCTAGTTCAGCTGTATTGAACTTTTACCATAGTGCAGCGTGGCGTACAATCAGTACGAATGCAGAATGACTGGTGCACATACTACACATGAAGACCATGAGCAACCAAAAAAACTTAAGTTGACCAGGCAGAGTGCAGCAGCCAGCTCAATGCAGATTTTGGGCTGGTCAGTGCAGTGCATGCCACTTCCAATATGCAAGGTGGGATATACCTCAATGGCTCACCAATCCATTATAAGACCATTTAAATTATGTATTACTCTTGGATTATTGTTTAACTAACGTATGCACATTGTTTTAAGTGTTTCCTACTTTGAGATTCAGTTAATTAGTACAATAGTTTATACTACAATAGAGCATGTCTGCATTTCTCTGAAGCAAGTGTTCCAAGAGATAAGGCAAACATTTGATAGAGGGCTGCACAGGAAAAAATACACCTTTGGTTAATGTTTAAAATGTGCCTGTTCAGAATTAGTAGTGGTGACTTTCTATTTTTGTGTAATTTACACTTTTGTTTACATTTACCATGACAGCTACAAGAGAGGATTTGCACTGCTTTATAGTAGTATGAACATTAAGTATGGATGAATTAATTAAACAATGCATCTTTCTTTATTGCACAGAATGTTACCAAGAGCTGCCAGTGGTAACATTGGTAACCCTAGCTCTTTAAGCATATGGAGATGAGTGTTTCAACCAAATTACATGTTGCAGGATGATTCATTATTTATTTTAATAAAACAATAGTCAAAACAAATGAGTAAGACGGTAGTAAAAATCTAAGACAAATGCATTTTCTATTTCAAAAGCGTTCACAGAAGCTTTGTGGGGATTTTGGGCTCAAAGCACATTTATATATGATTATCCAAAATCAGCTGGAGAAAATTTAACAGCCAACAATTGCAAACTAGGACACAACAGATGGCAAACTGATGAACTTGAACATTGATTTATTTTCTATCCCAAACTGACATAATTCTATCCCAGTGGTGCATGCAACGTGGTTTTGTGCGTCTGTTGTGTAGAAACTGGGTCAGTACAAACCCAATTCCCCCTTTACAGAAAGCAGAACATTTCAGCAGCAGCAGCTATTAAAGCTGTGAATAATCCATCACATCAGCTCAGACAGGGCCCAGGAAGAAGAGGAAGGGGGGAAAAAAAGAGATGTAGGTGGTGTCAGTGAATTCAGTCAGGTGTTTGAAGCTATACCGCCCTCACGCGATACTCGCTTACACTATATTGCCAAGTTCACTCATTCAAATAATTGAATTCAGGTGTTCCAATCACATCCATGGCGACAGGTGTATAAAAATCAAGCACCTAGGCATGCAGACTGTGTTTACAAACGTTTATAAAAGAATGGGTCGCTCTCAGGTGCTCAGTGAATTCCAGCTTGGTACTGTGATAGGATGCCAACTGTGCAAGTCCAGTTGTGAAATTTCCTCACGACTAAATATTCCACCGTCAACTATAAATGGTAATAAAATAAAGTGGAAGTGATTGGGGATGACAGCAACTCAGCCTTGAAGTGCTTGGCCACGTAAAATCCTTGCGCCTTTTAGCCAGAGAATGGGTCCTGACTGTTGTTTGCGTTTACGCAAGTGACAGTTCGGAGTACCCAGCCTTCTTGGAGTTGGAAATTCCAACAAAAAACGACACTGAGTGGATTGCTTACGCGTTTTTCCACGCCTCCACTGCTCTGTGCTGTGAGTGCGCGTGTGTTGCGCTCGCTATGCAGAGGCTGTTAGCTGTTATTATTTTTTCTTTGCCTCAGCTGTAGCCACCAGAAAGGATCGCTGTGACCAGTTTGCTAGCGGGGACTATCATTAGCATTAGCGATCGTTAGGTGCCGGAAGCCCCCCTCTCCACCCCCTCAGTACCGAGGGGCTGCGTCAAAATGTTTTTAATGCTATACTCTGATTAAGGAAAAAAATTAGACCCGCAGTAGAAACATATTTAGGAGTATTCTTGTGAATAAAAAGCATTACAGCATTAAACTCATGCAGCCACCAATTTTTTAACAAAAACAGCAGCAGCAGCTGTTTCACGTGCAGTCTGTCTGCAGCGCAAAGAGGCCGAGCTGTTACTGAGACGGAGAGGTCACTGATCAGCATGAAGAAATGACAACTTTGTAGCTGCTCCATCCACAAAGGAAGGAACATCTGCAGTAAAGAAGTTAAAATATGCAGATGAATTGTTAATATGAAAAATTATTTCTGATCTGATTACTTGATTAATTGATGGAATAATGGATAGAATACCCTATTACTAAAATAATCAATAGTTGCAGCCCCGTTTGTATTCACAAAGCCATAGTCAAACATTAGTTTTCAGCACCAGTGGAGCTGTGAAAGGCCTTCAAGAAAAAGCTACAGGTGGCTGATATTCAAATGTTGGAAATGCATTTAGCAGCTGATCGATAAAACATCTGGATTGTGGTTTTTCTTTTACACGATTTCTGCAAACCCATTAGAGAAGGAAAAAGCACTCTGGGACACATTAAATGCATGATATATAAGTGTAACTCTTCTGGATTATATGCAAAAATGATCACTATTATTCTAATAAGGTGGGATTTAGAGTTCTGCATTGGTCCTACGTCCATAACCGACACGTACCTCGAGAAATATAACTACATGTACACAAAGACTGTGATCACTGCCTTGGCGTCAGATCTGCTTCTGGTTCTTCTGGTTACATACGTGTGCCCCGTCACTCAATTAACAAGCAGGAGCAGCATTTAGCAGTTAGCATTAGCTTGCTAATTAGCATTAGTACACCCCCCCGCCTGAAGAAAATTTCTGGGTAAAACCCTGAAGACCATTGCTTTACATTTGTTGCCTCACCTATGGGTGGGAGCTGTGAGTAGTGTACTCTGAATGGTGGTTGGGCACAGGGTGAAGAACTCGGTCATCTGTGAGGGGGCTCAAAGTAGAGCCACTGCTCCTCCACATTAAAACAAGTCAGTAGATATGGTTCAGGCATCTGGATAGGATGCCTACTTGACACCTATGCAAGGTGTTTTGAGCATGTCCTGCCCAGAGGAAACCCCGAGGCAAACCCAGGACATGCTGGAGAGATTATATCTCTTGGGAACACCTCAGGGTTCCCCAGAAGTGCTGCAGGAGGTCGGGAGAGGGAGGTCTGGGCATATCTGCTTAGACTGCTGCCCCTGTGACCCAAACCTGGATAATTGCTTAATCTGGATTTGTATTTCATGTCTGATAAAACTGAGATTTAGTGGCATGTGTGGTATAAATAAATATCGTGGTGAAAGAAATATGAATTTAACCTGTTGAAAAATGTAAGTCATGCCAGTTACGACCCAGCCTCCTCGAATCGGTCTTTGCTCTACAGTTTCAGTCTTGCAGCATTACCTCAGAGATTAGAGTCTTGCTAAGAACAAGCGTCCCCCATTCTTGCCTGTCAGACTCTATAAAATGTTGCTAGGCAACCTCCAGTTCAGTGTGTGTGTGCATCTCCTTCAGCACAGTCATGGTTCACGTGCGCAGCAGCAGCTCTGTAGTTACAGTAGTGACTTGAAACTGAACAAAGATATAATTTTGTATTTGGTTAGAGCAAATCTTTTTTTGGGGTGGGGTGGGGGGGGGGCAGCGATGTGATGTCCGCTTCAAATATGATACATGTGTCATAACTGTCTGTGAATTCTGTCAGCTTTCTGAGGTCTGGTGACAGACTCATATCCGCAGCTGAGAGGCTCTAAAACAGCCCAGCCCCACACACCTATTATGGCGATTTCACATAAAGAGGGGGGGAAGGCTCTCGCACACCATGTTTCCATGGCAACTGCACTGACAGGAACTACGACCAGCTCAAGCTGTTATCAGAGCTTCAAGCGGAAATGTATTTGGAGGTTCCAGTGCAGAGATGCTACGCAGTCTGCTCAGTTTGCCGTCTGATTTGGGCCAGACCGGGGTTGCCTGTTGCTGCACTGCAAACTCAACATTAAACATGTCCTTGGTCAGACTCAGTCATGCAGAGGAAGGAAAAAAATAAAAAAAGAAGGGGGGGCTCCTCAGGAGACAAATCCCTGCTCTGTTGGAGGCCATGCTGCTAATCCACAGTGAAAGAGCATCATGTCTGTCTAACCACACTCTCCTCTGGCTTTCTCGGTTTCTGGGCCTCTTTTTCCCCCCTTATCCTGCCTCGCTGCTTCACCTGTGTACTTCTGTCCCTGACCATCCCTTCACTGGGAGGGTTTACCCTGCACTTACTGACTAGTAGATGATGCTGAACAGAGGCACAAAACAGGAACAACCCAGTGGAAATCAATGTATAAGCATGTGTGCGTCGTAATATAACAAAGCAGTCCCAAGACAAGTCAGATATTTTCCTTCAGCAGACATTACTGAAAAGCTGAAGAGGAGGCCAGGCTTCCCATCACATCTGCTTTCTACAAGACTACTAACATTTTCATGGCAGCTGCTGTTGTGTTGTCCTACAGGACAATCTCACTTGTACTCCAGAGCGGACATGTAAGCTGTGGTTACTGCACTCCTTCATCATCCTGGATGTGTACAGCGAGGAGACAGTGCTCCCCCACATCCACAGTATCTCTGTACTTCCACAGACTCGAGTGTTCTGCTGCAGGAAAATGTGAAATGTCGACAGTACATGCCAGGGTCTTTGTGTGCATGTGTTTCCTCACAGTGACAACAAGCCTAGCACCCAGTCACATATCCCAGACTCCACTCTAGCAGCAGCTGCTCTTGTGCTTCCTAAACCAACACCACACGCACTTGACACTCAGTCTCGTCTGTTTCTCTCTCACAGCAATGGAATTTCATGAGAACCTCCATGACTTGGCTGTGAAGGAGGGGCTGAAGGGCAGAAAGCTGCACAAGGCTGTGGAGAGCTTCACGTGGAACATCACCATACTGAAGGTGAGATTTTCAGTCACAGCATTTACAAGTCAAGACAGTTTTAGTTATAGAGCCCAATACCACCAACTTGCTTAGAGTAGCTTTAATCCTATCAGGATTTCTTCCCAAACTCTGAATGGCTACATGTGTCTCCACTTGACATCTTACCATTTTTTTCTGGGAACGAGGCGAGCCTGGCTGCTCACGATTGCCAATGAACTCCATGATTTATGACATCACAACAAATAGTTGCCTCAAGGCGCTTTATATTGTAAGGTAACAGACACACAGTAATATAGAGAAACCCAACAGTCGGCTGACCCCCAATACAGGGATGCCAGTGGGGGAGGGGGTGTTATGCCAAAAAGTGATCGTCTGCCTTATAGTGATTCTGATGTTTCTGTGTGTAAGGTCTTTGCTTATATCGGTAAACAGAGTGCAGCCAGCATGATTTATGAAGGGCTTCTATATAAAATGAAGAAATAACCTGTTTTTCAACTATCTTTAGGAGTCTGTGTTATTGGACCTACATTATAATCAAGCCAGTGCTTTTTGGCCACTTCAAATATCTTTATAGAATATGTTAAATTTGGTGTGATTTCTGCTGCTTTCGGAGCCAGATTTCTGTTTAAAATCAAGGTAAAAACTCATATATAAAAGCCACTTTGCCAAAAACTGAGTGCAGCTTCTACCTTGTGATAGAAATGACCTGATATCATTCCACCACCACCTAAAACATTAAGGACCAGAGCTAATCACTGAGGAGCAATAAGCTGCTGCTTTGTGATTATAGTCAGTCTGACAACATGAACTGACTGCAGCAGTGCTGGGATATCAGCTACTCTGACATTTAAAGAGTGGGGACAGAAAGTCCCCCCCTCCCACCCGCTGGAAGAAAATCAGATTGTCCATCAGGAAAATGATCTAATTGGCCATAAACGCCACTCCGACAGCAAAGGCACTCGAGTGCTGCACACTGCCAGCAAGCAGAGACTCCCAAGTATAAAAGAAGTACAACACAAAATTCTCAATTCATGTCACATGTTTAAAATAATTTAAGTGAACTATGCTTTTTCATTTAGGTGCTTAAATAATCACTGCAGTGAATACATAGATGGAGAAAAGCATCTTAAACTTGCATTAAAAACAGATTTTTACAGACAAACAGAGCACCCTGCCTCTGGAAACTAAACTGACTTGAAAACAAAAGTTTTAAATAAGAAACATCTCTGTCATGTTTAGATCAATGTAACAGCGTTTAACCCAGACTCACTGTGAGTAAAGTGATTCAGGCTCATGCTAAATCCTGCAACCATTTGTTTGGCCTCTTCTTTCCTGCACACTTCCTACCTGGCTGCTCCTCCCTGAGCCTA
This sequence comes from Bujurquina vittata, assembly GCA_015106715.1. Taxonomy (NCBI): domain Eukaryota; kingdom Metazoa; phylum Chordata; class Actinopteri; order Cichliformes; family Cichlidae; genus Bujurquina; species Bujurquina vittata. The sequence continues at coordinate 6,337 of VUQK01010756.1, read as the reverse complement.
TCCAACTGGAGTTCTTTATCCCCCCTGTTGCCAAGTACTGCTCATAGGAGACGAGCTAATATTTGAAGTTCTCTCTCTAATATTGTAAAGGTTTTCCTTACCTGAGACAGCTGTTTTTGTGAACTGGTGCTGCTAAAGGAAGCTCAAGTTTTAAGCTGAAGTCTTGAACTTTGCTGCTGCCTGACCCTGTGATCTGTGCTTACCCCTCAGGGCCAGGCGGATCTATTGAAGCACGCCCGAGGTGAAGTCCAGGAGAACCTCAAGCAGATCCATTATGCTGCGCTCACCTGTAACCTGACTAAAGGTGGAGCTGTGAGCAGTTCCTCGGGCTCGTCAGAGTCCAGGAGCAGACGCAGCCTTGAGGCCATCCCTGAGAAGGCCACCGCAGAGGAGGAGCTCACGGACGAGGACAACTGAAGGCAGACTTCTTCTCTGTTCCTGCCTCCTGAGCTCAAAGCTTTCCTTCTCTCCTTTGTTCCTTCGCCACTCTGTGTCCTTACCCAGGCACCACTGCTCTGCACACTCGTGTTTCTTCACATTCCATCACATACATTCCTGTATCCCAAGCACAGCTGTAACCTCTCAAACTTCGCCCTTCTAATCATCAGTAAGATGCCGCTGCTTTTCCAGGCACACGCTCAGTTCACCCAACGGTTCCACTGCAAATTTATTCACATCTAGAAAACTGGTAAATTACTAACGCAGCATTTGCTGATACCACCAACCCCTCCCAGTCATCCTGCAGCCATTCCTCCCCCCCGAAGCTCTTCTGGGTGAACCAGGAGAGCTGAGTGAACTACCAGCCCCGAGACAGTTTCAGAGTTTCAGCTACTGTTTGGAGACGGAGCACTTCCACTCAGCAGACCAAGTGTTATGAGAAGAGATGAAGAAAAAAAGGCCTCGGATTGTTAAGAGACTTCCTAAAGCACAATTTTCTGGATTTACTGTATGAATGTAACAGAGCAGAAGGAATCTGAACATTAACGCAATGGAAGAAGTCAATAAAATGTAGACGAACACGCAGCGAATGGGAGTAAAGCGCTGTTTACAATACTGAACTTGTCCATGTGTTTGTCTGCCAAAAGAGTATACTGTGTGTATATATGGAGTTTTCTGTTACCTTTTATTATTGTAAACTTGGAAATATAAGATTTATTTTATAAAAGATCTATGTCTGTGGAAATACAAAGTCTTATTTGTCTGTGGATATCTGGTTACGAGGTTTCCCAGCGGAGAGCTCCAACACGGCGAGACAGAAGGACGAGAGAATGTATTCACAAAGTTTCTTTGGTGCAAACAACAAAGTCTCAAAATTCCCAACCAGCAAAGGAAGAACACAGCTACTGGACGTTCGGACGCACTCCAACAGCTCTGTTTATCACATTTTAGCGTTTCATCGGGGAATATCTTGTGCTTTTATTTTTGAAGCATGGGCCTCCCACACGAGGGTGCTGAAAGATTTCAGGAGCCAAACCAATTCTGCAGTTCTTTAAAATAAATGAGAAATCTGGGGAGAAAAGTGAAGCGTCATCAGCCTGTTTTCTTGTAATTACTGAGTTTTGCTGATTGGGATCATTGATTAGATCCCCCGAGGGGCTCATCTCAAGGTTTCAAATACTGTTGCTGTCACACATGGAAGAATCGGTCCTTTTTACAGACCCAATAGTAATGAAATCTATACTCCATGTGTGAGGACAAAACCTGCGAGCGCAGAGAGGTGCTCAGACCGGGCGCAGCCGCGGTGACCGGAGACTCAAGTCTTGTTATGAAGCATCAAGCTGAGTCGGATCGGCCGATCCGACTGTGAACCTGCACTTTTATTGGCTAATGACTTATGATTGAGCATATACTGGGTAATCTGACTTTAGGAATGACCATAATTTAAAATAAATAGAATAACTGATCCCGTGAGGTCATCGAGAACGTGTTTACTTTAGAACGTGAGGAAGCCGGGGGGGGGCATTTTCCCAGAGATTCCTCTGTGACCGGAGGTCTACAACCACCCATCTTTTATACTGTCCATGGTTGGGGTCCTGAGATAAACTGAAGTGTGCCTAAAGGACGGCGTGACAATCATGTTGGGACAGAACAGGGAAACCAAATTTTAGCTGGGTTCACGTCCTAAAATAAAAACTGCATTAGTTTTAGGAAACAATGGGGTTGAGTTCAAATATGCTCTTCACTATTAACCCTGCATGCTGAAAGTAGAACCTGTCTCACTATCTCAGTGCGCTGGTGCATCACGGTGCACGTCACAGGACACCTGAGACGGTGGAAACTTTGCTAAAAATGACAGTATTTGACACCATGGGAATGACGGCAGGCTGCATTATCTGGGCTCCCTCTGAATGGGAGGTCATGCACAAAAACAAAGGTCACGGCTTCAGTTTATACTGCTGATCATATAACCGTGTTTCCCAGAAATGCTTCATCCCGCAGTTACTCACTGTCCGCGTACTTCTAAGATTTCATCGGAGGAAGAAGAGTTTCAGACGGCTCCGTGTGATTAACAGCACTCTGACGCCCCTTTGTAAGAATATAAACTCAGGTCTGGAGAGATGGCAGAGAGCGATACCGGCTTCAAAGTAATAATAGCTTCATAACCATTCCTGGTGACAGAGTAGCGATCCATCCTTTGATTAGCTGTGCCTCGTTCATGCTAACGAAAGCCAACTGCAAGCAGGGAGTGAGAAACGGCTGCTTTCCATTTCCTCCTCCATAATCGTGTCTACAATGCCATTTTGTTTTTAATTACACTAGAAATAAGTATACATAAAATATTTGCCCAAAAGATGCATTTTGACTTTTCGGAGCCTTTAAAGAGGACCTATTATCATGTTAAATACACGGTTAAAAGAGTGGATATTTATATTAAACAGATTCAAATATTGAGGTCAGTCGGTGTGTAAGCAATCTCTGCGGGCCAGAATTCACACTGCTGTCCCAGCTGTGACAGCTGATATCCATCAGGTGCGCAGAAGACACGCCCACCTATTTAAATCTTTTGTTCGAAAGGGGCAGCCAATCAGGAGAAGGCCTGCTGCTTAGGAGGCGGGAGCAAGGAGGTAAAGAGGCTCGTTCGAGACAGATGATAAACTGAGGGGTGGCGCCGAGGATTATTTTAAACTGAATCATGCAAAGCTACTCTACAAGAGAACAATAAAAAAATAAGGTGTCTGAGCATAAACGGTCCACCTTAAAGGTCACATTTGAATTCTTTCTGGCCTTAAGGCTCACTGATCTGTGGAAAATGCAAGTAAAACAACACTTTAGGATCCAGAGTCAGAAACTTGAAAGCGACAAGAAACCAAATTCTGTGCTTAAAGCTGAACTGTGCGTCTGTTCACCAGCTCTGTCTTTCACACTTCAACAGGCATCAGTAAACGGGAGGTTCGCCTTTTCAGCCTGCACATGAACTCGTCTCTGCGTTCCAAAACGCAGTTTAACTGCTAACTGCACATTTTTCAGGCCTAAATGTTCACCTGCAGGTTTTTTTGGTTTTGTTTTTGAAATTTCTTCCTCGTTGCTCATGATGCTTTTTTTTTTTTTTT
>VUQK01010754.1:22727-35174 GCA_015106715.1 Bujurquina vittata | reverse complement strand
AGTAGTCATAAAAATAAATACTCAAGTAAAGTACAGATACCTGAAAAATCTACTTAAGTACAGTACAAAAGTACTTGTACTTCGTTACTGTCCACCTCTGACAATGACCCACAACACACCGGCAAAGCAACCCTGGAGTTCTAGAAGGTAAGGAAGTGGTCTTTACATACATTTATATAAAAGCTCCTTGAGGCAGTTGTTTGTTGTGATTTGGTGCTACATAAATATAATGTAACTGAATCGATTATGCAGAGCCAGTTAGCTGATCTAATCCCAACCGAGCACCGGCTAAAAACAGAAACACACACACACACACACACACACACACACAGAAACCAGACACGCCCCCTCACACTCCAGTGGGAGGGCCTAAACAAAAACACATGATCCTGGATCATAACAGGGCAGAAAAACCCAAAAACCACCATCAGTTAAAGATAGCTGCAGGAAAGGCCTGGCAACACATCCAGGAAATCCTCTTTGTGCTGTCCATGTGTTTCAGACTTCCTTGATGAAGTATTAAAAGTAGGAAATGCAAATAAAACGCTTAATGGTTAATCAAATTAAATCTGAACTTCCATCAAGGATCAAATATCAAATCTATTGTGATGGCATAGAGAGCCAAAAATCATTAAAACTGTGCTAGCATCCAAACATTTGAGGACCCAGCTGTACCACCTATTAAAGAGCTTAACGAGGGGGGGATCGTTAAGCTACTGTCTGCAACAGCAAATTAGTCTGCTGATAATTTCAGGGAGCTCGCTAAACAAATCAGTTCAGAAGTAGAAAATAAAACGAAAATAACAAAACGCCGGCACGACGCAGATGTTCTCCTGCTGAAGTCGAGAGGATTCACCTCCTGCGAGGAGCACAATAGGAAGATGACTCACTGAAACAGTTCCTTCAACCCAAAGTTTTAAATTGGACATGATTACATGTAATTATGGAGGAGAGGCTGCTCTCAGAACAATGCGTCTTCGGCTTGAGACAAAAAAAAAAGAAATCATATGAAGTGCCTATTTAGCTGTAAGGCTTCTTCTTGTTGACTTTGGGGTAACGTCTCCAGAGAGATGTAAATGGCTGGTTGTGCTGGGCGAGGGTGGCAGGTGCTATTTTGCATCACTGCTGCCGTCAGTCCCATTTTTATGCTAAAGTTAATTAAACAGGAGCAAAAGCAATGAAGCCAGCGAACAAAAGCGGTGGAAAATAAAAATATTTATTCACTAAACTGATTATACATTCATTCAGACCAAAATTCAAAAGGCAGAGTTTAAAAGAGTGGCATCATTTGTAGAAGACCAGGAAGGAAGTCATGATGATGTATCCCGGCTGCTGGGCTGGATTTGGATCCCGCCCGTCAAACAAGCCAAAGTAGACGACGGTGTTTGATTCGGACCCGCTCATGTCCAGCTGACGGAGGACAGGAAGAGAGGCACGCACCATCTTAGTAAAAACCCATTTAATGAAGTGAAGTTCAGCCTCACAGGGAACAAGTCAGGAGTCTTTGGGGTCAATAACTCACTTCTGAATAATTAAGTGCTCCTTTATTCTAATGACTTTAACTTCAACTCAAGTGCTTCTTGTCAACATGATCTCAGTGTGAGGTTCCTGTAAAAGTACTAAAGGAGAGAAACCTTTAGAAAGTACTGTGTGAGAGAGACACACACAGTGTGTCCTTACAGCAGAGCCATGATGCTTTTCCTTATACACTGTTCCAGACAGGTTTCCCTACTCTTGAATCTGCGTGATGTAGAGTGCGGATATCCCAAATATGTTCATCACAGGCAAACGGCTCTGGCTGCGACCACAGAGGACCCTACCACTATCCAATCCTTCTGTTTACAAGAGGCAGCCAATCAGAAGAAAGTTAGCTTAAAGGAGAGAGCTTGAATGATTTCACACAGAGCACCAAGGACTGGATTAGGACACAAGGATTATTTTGAACCATCTGTCATGCAAAGGTACTCTAGCAGAGTCCAGTAATATTAGCATGGAGATGGAAATGAGAGTAAGAGGATATTGATCCTAGTGCAGCTGTGCAACATTATTAAAAAAGAAAAAATTTCTTCAGCTTTTCTGCAGCTTTGGTTTTTGTTATTGTGGAATATCTCATTACACAAGTATGTAACAATCATTATTGTCTGTATTTCTCTAACTAGAGAGAAGCTGCATTCATGTGGTTCAATTGTTCTTTTATTTAAACCCCTAAAAACAGAATAAAATTTTTTGGGCTTCTTTGTGACCAAAACACAAAGTTCTATTGTCTTAAACTGTTGCACAGCATGGCACATTAAGCAGCAGATGCTTTTTTTTTTTTTACATCCAGCAGACTTGGAGCAATCTGCAGTCCAGGTTTTCTCCTCCTAATATATGCAAATTTTACGATCACTAATTTGTCTCTCTGGATTTTTAGCCGCTAAAGGCTGCAACATTTTCACTCGGAGTCGGTTCGCTTATTGATCAACATCAAAATGCTCTACATGATGATTCTTTGAGAGTTTGTCACTAAAGAGTAACGACTTATACTTCACTAATGTTCTGAATCTGTCACAATCCTTACAAAGTGAATCTTTATGTATCAGGTATTTCATACACATTCAAAAGCTGAATGATAAATTTAGTGTGGAAGCACCAACCTGTTTGGTGACATCAACCCTCCAGGGATTCACCTGCAGTCCGTCACACCAGCCTCCTCGGCCGTACAGCCAGGTGCCGTGCTCGTTGGGTACCGCGCCCTCTTTGACGTGCGTCGTGCAGCCCAGAGCCGTTCCTGATGGTCCCAACATCACATTAAACCGTGATTTTACTTACTGACTCCATAATATTGAGATTAAAATACGAACACAGGTACGAGAATTCATCTGTGGAAGTTCTTTGACAGAATATATTTTACATACAATATTCCTGATCAAACTTAAGCAAATTAACACATATACTGCCCCACATATTTACTATTGATTCATTTCACAGGTAGATGATGTCAGATTATAGCTCAGCTCCTGTTTCATTCAGTTTTGAAACAAATACAAATATCTAACAACTTCACTCATTTATACTCAACTTTCTTCCTTAAGTACTCTGAACACTGATAGCTACAACATCTAAAATCTTCATCAGCTGAAGACGACTATGCAAAAGCAGCGGACGAGCAGAGGATCAGGAGGTAAAACTGTTCTGTGAGCTACTCAAACTAAATGTTCCTTTTCTAACCTGCAGAATCAAATGTGTGTGTGTTGTTATAAGCAGTGTTGATCAGGAAATGATGGGAGGTGACACAAAACTCTCCGCAGCCGTTCTCGTCACTGCCGTGTCCTGTGATGACAGCATACAGCTCCACCTGGAATCAGACACAGTCAGTGTGATGCTCCTCAGACACAGCTGTAGATATCAGGCACAGACTGTATATAAAAGATGGGTGCAGCCACCGTGAGGACTTTGTGACGACATACTCTACTGAAGCCTTGAGCTGTGCGTTCTCACCATCAATGTACTGACGTTTTGCCTGAGTCACTGAGGAGTACTGTACACTCATATTAGCACCAAAACTTCCTCAATTTTAATCATACTCTGATTATAATTTATAAAATGAAAATCATGTTTAATTCATTCCGACTTCAAAGTAGTGACTGAGATCATAAATGTTTCAAAAAGTATTTATTGAGCTCATAAATTACGTTACCAGCAGGGTTATTTTCCCACAGACTTCTATGCAGCCTGACCCCTGGTGGCCATTACAGAGAATGCAGGTTGAAGGTGCTGGCTTCACTTTTCAGACCCTGGAACGTACACCCATCTTTTATAAGCAGCCTTTGATATTTGGTGGGCAACATCAGATCTGATACCTTTTTGGTTGATGCTGGGACGGGGAATTTGATTGGCTGGTACCGCTTGTTGTAGTTTTTGTCAAAGGTTCCCCCACTGTACAGTGGCATCACTTTAAATGGATGCAGCCTCTCCACAAAGCTATCTGTAAAAAAAACAAAACAAACAAAAACACTGAAGCAACTGGAAACACAGTCCAAGACCAAGAAACATTTTGAAAATCAGAAAATAAAAGAAATGTGATTAAAGCTTAGAAAAGAAATTAAACAGTAACAAGATTTGGTTGTTTAAATAATTTTCTACTCGTTTCCTGACTCCACATGACCGTGTTTGGTTTAGGAATAGTACACCACGATTTCCATTGACATATCCAGAAAGAACAAGTCAGATAACATGTTTAACATTTTTCTATCATTTACAGTGTCAAATTGTGCTTGTGCACCGTAAACACAGTCACGACATGTTTGTAAAATGCAACAAGCCTCCTGCTGCAGTGTGATTGCGCCGCCTGCGTCACGCACGTGTCCGATTGGTGCCGCTGAACCTCAGGTTGAGGGAAACAATCCAAGGCATCGCCCAGGGCACGGTCTTCATAGTGAAGGTGCATTTATTGCCATCCAGCAGTGGGATCAGTGGGGACACATCCGTCAGCCAGCGCCCGATACCTCTGGTGAAATGACGCACAATAAATTAAAACAAGGCAATAATTACACATTTACAACCAGGCAACATGGTTGAAACAAATACCATCATTTGTACCTGCGGAAGGCGGTGATCCATCGGCCCAGCTCCATGTTGCAGTACGGACTCGTGCCATCGCAGCAAACAAACAGCTGCACCGTGTGATCCCACTGAGCGCACGATGAGTCTCTCCTGCCGGGACACGAGAGCGACGCATCGAGCTCCAGCCTGTCAAAGTCCAACCGGTCTGCAGACCGACACAAAACAAACCACCGTTTTTCAGATGATAAATGTTTTCTCTTTCCCTTTAACATGTCGGCGCCGCTGCCTGCAGTTTTAACCCCTCCAGGAGGATGTTTACGCATCACTCACCCACGTCTGTGTGTATCAGATTTATGAGATTACTTTTATATTTGAAACGAGTCAAGATGGACATTGGATTAGGGTGTAAATACACAATGGAAAGCCACAACACCCGATTAAAGCAGAATGCATTTCCATATAAAAACCAGTCCATTCCAGCTGTATTATATGAATTACAGCAACAATGGCACCTGATTAAGTGATTAACAGATATTGTTGATGACATTACCTAAAGACAGATCGACTGTGGCCACCGCTCCTTTGTCACCCTGCATTTGGACTTTGTCAAAGACAGAAACAACTTTTGCAGGATTCTGGAGTTTAGTCTGCAGATCAGCAAAGAAATCAAACCTGGAGACGAAGCCAAAAGGAACTGATCACTAACAAACAAAAAGCCGCACATCTGAAGTGTTACAGTGCATCTATTCAGAGGCTGCCCTGCTGAATATAAACCATCACAGGTCATAACCAAAATATTTAATTGGATTTGGAGGTTCATCAAGAAATTATTAAACATAATTTAAGCTGCAGTACAAAAAAAAAGAAAAGAAAAAAATACAAGCAAGCTCCTCCTTCAGAGGGTCACATGTGGGCTGGACATGGGCGGCCTGTCCAGGCCATGTCACATGCACAGCAGTCACCATAAAGCAGCTGCTTTCAACACTGCAGTGAAACTAGAAGAGCAAACCTCACAGTGTTAAAGAAACTGATCCAGAGCTGAAACTAAATTTAACAGCTGGGTTCTTCAGTCCACATCGTTTACCTCTTATTGATATTGCAAACAAAACAAAACAAAAAAACCCTGTAAAAAATCCATAAATTCTGATTTGGCTTCTTTCTTGAGGCAGGAATGAAAAGAATAAGTTCATGCAAGACAGCCCAGGAATTTACAGGAACTGGAGGCTTTTTGCAAAGAAGAATGGGCAGCTTTACCATCTGAAATAGTAAAGCTGCTCATCCACAACTACCACAAAAGACTTCAGACTGTCACTGATGTTAGAGGGGGCAATACACCGTATTAAGAAAGCCATAAAGAAAGCCTAATATTTATCAGATTTATATTAATGTTAAATCCCCTGTGCTGCCTCATCCCTGACAGGCAAATTGCTACTCATTTAAAATATAGTGCATGAACCAAAAACAAGTAAAAAAAGCAACAAGAAAAAAAAAAAGTAGCTTGAAATCTAATAGTGAAGTTCCTTAAACCTGCATTACACCTAATGGGACGCTTGATTCCTACTGAGGTCATCTCACATTACCTATGATGCCAATAAAACCTTCCTGGTCTTACTCTCTAGTCTTTATTATGCCCTAAGGCAGGCCTACCATATGGTTCTCTGTCAGATTCACGCCTCCCTCATCGCATCCATTTTCAAAACACCAACGTCACAACAGCAAACACACCTGTACAATCTAATGAAACACTGGAATAAAGCTTAGAATGCCATTTTCCCCCCTCTTAGATAATAAACTGCAATCTTCCAGTAACCATCATCTACCTACCACTGGGCCTGCCAGTTGATGAAGCTGAACGTGGGGTAGAGGAACCAGCCCATCTCGGCCAGCAACCCATGTTTGTCAATACTGATGAAGAAATTTGGGGACGGGGTGTTCTGGAAGGACACGTTCACCAGCTTTCCAAACCTAAACAACAAATTCAAGCACAATGGAGATCATTACTGTAACCTTTTAGAAGAACAGTCAGTCTTTGTACAGGAAGTGAAGCATCAACATCAGGAGGCTTTTAATCCTGCAGGTGAGCCGATCTCACCGGAGCGTCTGCGCGACCGAAGGCTGCTGATGCACCATGGCAGCCGGGATGCTGAGCAGCGAGGAACACTCATCCCCGACACAGTTCATATCCTGGAGGGGATTACCAAGGAGGGCGTAGACAAGGACACCGGAGGCATTGGATTTGGCCATGCTCTGAACCTGAGGGAAAACAATTCAGAGAAGATGGTACTGCGTTACAGCAAATTAACATTAACAATGATTTTGTTTACATCCATAAAAAGGGCAGAAAAACTGTTGAATTTGAAATTTGTAGTCAGAATTTGTATCAAAGGATGCTGCAGACTCAAATAAAGATGAAAAACAAAATGCATTTAAAACTTCTTTAATAAGTAATCTCTATAAAAGGATCTGACCGTGCAAATATCTGTAAGCAAAGGACAAAACATTCCACTTGTGGTCTGAGTGCTATTGACCAATCACAGTTGAGCAGGCTTTGGCTGCATGTAGGTAAACAGTCTGTGCAGAGAGCAAAAGAGGAATTGGATTTGGTAAAATGCAAACCCAAACTATCAGTAACAGCTGGACAATGATTTAATTTATTATCTTATTTTTTCCCCCATTCAGTCAGATTGCTGCGCAGCCTGGAGATCTATCACTACACCGGAGACCCCAGAATACAGGCCATCACCAGCCGATGGCTCCCAGATCATTTCAGAAAAATCCTCAAACTGCTGGCATAAAAATATATTTACAACTGTCGGTCTAGCCAGCATGAAGGAGACAGGTGTGCCAGAGGCTAATATTCATAAAACTGTCCATGTTTCTAGACTCTGAAAAATCTGCTGTTTTAATGGAGCTTAATTATTGGTATGTGGTCAAGCTTTAAATGTCAAGAGCAAAAACAAACAAATGCCTTTAAAGTCTCCAGATCCTCCTGGGTCGATTTAATTTCACTGAACTTTAAGCACGTCATCGCAGGCGTCAACAAACTGGAAGCGAAAACATTCATTAAATCTGACATTAACAGACCTTCGTGAAGAAAGAACAGTTGCCTTCAGACACCCAGGCCACGGCCCCCGCCACCGAGGGGGAGGTCTCACACCCGTCTCCTGCATCAATCACCGTATAGGACTTTGGGCCCCAGCGTGTCATGAGCCAGTCGTATCTGGCATCTAGTCTTTTAACGATCACAGGCATCTTCCACGCTGCAGGGCCAAAAAAGGAGGTAAGTCAAGTGAAAAATCAGTTGCAGAGACTGATGCCCATAACCAGTCTTACCCTCAGAGGTAAAAGCAGCCTGGGAAAGACCACAGTTGCGTCCAATGCAGCTCCAGTAGTAAAGCACTCTGGCGATCCAGTTACCCAGAGCAAAGACGGGAATCGGAGAGAAGTGCAGCCTGGACAGAACCTCCTTTTTACTGCAGAGAAGCAAACGAGACACAAGCGCACAGATGGTTATATTAAACTTTGGGAGAACCATAAATCCTCATTTCCAGCTCCATGTTTATATTATTGGACATTACTGGTGTAGCTTTGCATGATCCACAGTTGGAAATAATCCATTTAGCTCATGCAGGGTCTTTCTGCAGCCCCTCAGTTCATCCGCTGCCTGAAACAAGCCGTTTTAGCTCCCATTCTGATTAGCGGCACCTCACAAACAGAAGCTTTGAACATCAGGTGGTTGGAGCTTCTGGGCCTTACATACCACGGATATCCCTACTAACATCAAACAGAACCAAGAGTAGGAAAAAAACCCAAAAAAAACAAAGTGTCCAACAAGCACTTAGACCAGTCTGAAGCTTTTGGCTCACACAGATTACTTGAATATATGTGGTCCTCATTATGTGAAGCTATGGCCTAGGGCTGGGCGGTATGGTATGAGTAGTGTTATTAAGGTCATGTGACTTACGGACTGTTGGTGGTCCGGGAGACACCAGAGCGTAACATGGCAACAGCGAACACTGCATGACCCACATCTAAATGGTTCAATGAAACCCTTTTACTGTAGTTGATAGAACTAAAGTTTGAGAAACAAACTGCAATCACATATAATTCACTGTAACTATAAATTACCACCAAAAAGCTGCAAAAGTGTATGACTTTGAGGAACGACACTGATCTCGCCAACACTAATAAAATGCTCAGATTTAAATAAAAAAAAAATCATAACATAATGGTATCCACTAGACTGGGAGACTGGGTACTTTTTACACTTCCTTTTTCCACCGTGTGGTTTCCTGTATTTGGTACAGTCTGTTGTCACTATTCTCGAGATGGTTCCTGTTTCACATGACAGCTTATTTTTTATTATTTTGTAGATTTTGGGGGGAATTAATGTTCTTTAAAACTGGGAAATTAAATATCATGCTGCTGTGTTGGTTAAAAAATATATATATATATCCTCAGCCAATTTCATCTTCCAAGAATCTGTCTTCTAGTGGTTTAATGTCATGATTTTTACTGTCACAGCTGTTTCAAATAAATAAACACAACGATGAGGAAAAACAACGCTCTTGCAGGACTCTACGCATTCCTGTGAAAAACTAAGCACAACCTTACGGTTTCCATAGGAATTAAGAAGTTAAGTAGCAGCCAGGTGCTGGTAATCAAATGCACTATAAAAGCAGAGGTTTGGGCAGTTTGCTGGTCTGCAGCATTCACATCCAGCAAACTGGGGAATTTTTGGATGTGTGTGTTATTTCTTTAAGTATAATGCACAGCACCACATCTGATGAAAACCACACAGCATAATCAGGGCAAACTCCTCATACCAGCTGTCAAGAATGGTGGAGGAGGGGTGATGATTTGAGCTTAGGACCTGAGCAGCTACAGTCCTGTGAAAACTTTTTCCCAAAGGACTGCAGGACTGTTGCCTTTTGTGGTGCAGCCAAAGACTTGAACAATCTACAAATAGATACATAAATATAATTGGTATAAACTCATCCCCAGGTCAACTTTCAAGCACTTTTAAGGGCCAACATTTGTCAGTCTGCTGCTGAATATGCACCTCACCTGCTCGGTTGCTTCTGCTGACATTTGTGCACTCTCATTTTGATGTTGCATTTCCTCAAACTGGCATCACTATTCACCTGGTCACCACCTGTGCATTTGTTCATGTGCCCTCTGCATGGTATGTGTTTAGTGATGTTGTGACTGTATGCAGAAATGGGTGTTGTAATGTTTTCAGACCGGTCTTTTTTTTGGCCCACTTCCACAGTAAGCGTTGGCCAGGCAGCCATTACAAATAATTGTGTGCTCAGACTGTCCTGGGTACATAAACATTAAAGGTTTCTCAAAAAAAGGTGAGTTTAGAAAAGCTTTATGCTTGGAAAGTGGACTAAAATACAAAGTTAGTATACATAACTCCACCTCAGTAAAATTTTGCACCCACAGCATCAGGATATTAATTATATTAACACTGAGTGCATTTAGTCGCTGAATACTTTCTCACATTTTAGTATTGGCATTTTTACTCAGCTGAAAATTGTTTTTCCAGTTATGTACAGGTGTGCGATGCTTTCTTTCACTGCTTTAAAGCACCCCGGAATTCAGATGCACTTTAACCCAATCCCTGCAAGCTTGAGTCCTCCCCGCTCACCTCTGGGCGACGGCCCGCTGAACCTGCGCCCTCATCCAGAGCGCATCACTGACCGCCGAGTCGTCCAGGGACAGGAAGAGCACCTGCGTGCTGTTCGGAAGATCCTCCACAAGGCTTTTTAGGGAAGACTCCGAGCTCCAAAGGCACTCTAGAAACCCGGACTTGTTGGTGAAGGCGTGGATGACCAGAGGTCCCCTCAAAGCGTCGGGCTGGAAGGAAAACTCCCCATCCAGAGTTGGTACTTTGAACGCCTCCGCCGGGTCACCGGGCTCCGGCCCGGCAGCAGGTTGCCGGGACCTGAAACTCACCGTGACGTCACCTTCGGTCAGCGACACCTGACGCTTCGGTCTCTCTCCTGCTTCAGTAACGTGAAGTGCCGCAACAATGAGGACACACAACAGCAAAGACATGTTCCCGCTGTCAGCCGGTGACCGTGAACTCAGCACTGGCGGCCCGGCATCGCTTCACCAAAGTTTGCGTGAATTTAAAGGGTCGCAGGTTGTTTTTTCCCTCCTTCCTAATCTTCACATCCTCACATTTGAGCTAGAGGCGGGTCGAGGTGCCGTCTACGGCAGCCGTTGGGGGACATAAAGTCTAGGAAAGCGCAAATTGGACTTTTAACGAAAACTTTTCTGAAACCGAGATTTGGATTTGTTGCCAGAATAATAATAAAAAGCTTGCATGAAGCGCACCTTTAATGCGAGCGTAAAATACGACGTGAATATGCTGAAGAAGAGTAATTTAGGGAAGACATGTTGAAAAACAATCAGCAGAACTACATTTCAACTTCTCGCGAGACTTGATGATCACCTGACCATTTACAAAGCAATGTTTTTTTTCTTCTTAGGCACTTCTATAAATTATCCAAGGATTAAAAAGTAATTAACTCGGGGAATGATCCAATGTGGTGTCTACATTTAACAGTCAACTCAGCAAAGAGGTGGCGCTCTCTTACTAACATTCTGTTGCAAACGCAAAATGTGTTCTTAATGCTGTAGATGAATCTAAAAATAAAATTAAAAAAATTCCAAAGACAACATAATTTGACTGGCAAAAAAAAAATCCAGCAAAAGCCTGACACAGGTACTGAGAGATGCATCTAATCCTTCACCTGATCCATCTATTGTTCACTGAAGCCTCATCAGAAATGATTGCAGTGGAAGGATGGCTATTAAAAGCAGGTATGCCACATCAGTGGCAGTGGGTCTTGTTGACAATGGAACCACCATCAGGCCCCAGTCTTCAACATTACTGAAGCAGTGTGGGATCATCTTGACAGAAAACAGAACAAACACCAGCCAGCATACAAAGAAGCACTTTGAATGTCCTTCAGGATACCTGGATGATTAGTCATGAAGACTTAAGAAAGCTGCCTAAGAGAATTCAGGCTGTGTTGAAGAATAAATGTGGTCACACTAAATACTGACTTTCCAGCTTGTCAGGAATGTACAAACTCTGTTTTGGCACATGTTTCCCATTTTCCTTGTAAAATTTGAAGAAATGAGGTGTGGCGCAAGACTTTTACACAGTTTTATGGCTCCAGTGTACTAAATGTACCTTTAAAACATCTTTTCTACTCATGGGAACGACAGCAGTTTAGCCATGAAGTGGTAGGCCACATAAGATCACAGAGTGGGGTCAGTGGATGCCGAGGGTCATGGTGCACAGAGGTCCCCAACTTTCTGCAGTCATTACAGACCTCCAACCTTCATATGGAATTCCTGCCAATCTGATGGAGGAGGCTGGGTTTGATGGTTCCAAGTGTGAAGTTTGGTGGAGGGGGGGTTATGGTGTGGGGGTATTTTTCAGGAGTTGGGCTCGGCCCCTTAGTTCCAGTGAAAGGAACTCTGAATGCTTCAGCATACCAAGACATTTGGGACAATCTGATGCTCCAACTGTGTGGGAACAGTTTGGGGATGGCCCCTTCCTGTTCCAACATGGCTGCACAGCAGTGCAAAAAGCAGCTCCATAAAGACATGGACGA
This sequence comes from Bujurquina vittata, assembly GCA_015106715.1. Lineage (NCBI taxonomy): Eukaryota > Metazoa > Chordata > Actinopteri > Cichliformes > Cichlidae > Bujurquina > Bujurquina vittata. Next base: position 22,992 of record VUQK01010754.1, on the reverse strand, counting down.
GCCAGTTTGGGGTGGAAGAACTTGACTGGCCTGCACAGAGTCCTGACCTCAGCCTGATAGAACACCTTTGGGATGGATTAGAGACTGTGAGCCTTCTCTCCAACATCAGTGTGTGACCTCACAGATGTGCTTCTGGAAGAATGCTCAGAAATTCCCAGAAACACTCCTAAACCTGTGGAAAGATTTTGCTTGTTCCGCTAGAGGTTTCTTCCTGTTAAAATGTTTTTTTCCCCCACTGTCGCCAAGTGCTTGCTCATAGGGGATT
>VUQK01010754.1:6984-22707 GCA_015106715.1 Bujurquina vittata | reverse complement strand
AAAGCCTTCCCAGAAGAGCTGAAGCTGTTACAGCTGCAGAGGGTGGGCCCACATCATATTAAAGCCCTGGATTAGGAATGGATGTTACTCAGGTTCATGTGTGTGTGTGAAGGCAGACGAGTGGATACTTGGTGTATATATATATTTGTTCTACTTTCCACTGTGCTAAACCTCATTCACCTCACCCCTGGCTTCAACATGACAACTGATTTGGAAAAATTAAATAAAGATGACATCCTTTTATAAAATAAAAATAAATTAAAATATGAATCACATCTTCATCAGCTAAGGGAATGTGCTCAGAAATAAAAAATAAATATATAAATTATTACATGTGGAGAAACTCCATCTGCTGATGAAGCGTGATTGGTGATCTGATCAATCGCTATATCGCTGCTACTGAAGCCACCTTGCAGTGAGATCGTCGTTTCCAATGGCACAAATTCATTTTAGCAGCATCGTCCATGAGGAGGAGTACCACTCAAGAAATTATAATAATATTCGAATGTGTTTTTCATTCTTAGATATTCATAAAGGTACAACCTGTGATGTTTTCTGCTCCTTGTCAATATGCCGTGTCTCATGTTCAAAAACACCATTACCCACAGAGATGAATGGCATTTTGCGCTTGTCACAGTGGAGCTTTGCCAGAAAATCTTCAAGCGAATGTTGGACCCGATGAGTCACTATGTCACATTCTGCTTTAGTGGAAAAGCTGTCAATATACTTTATCCAGAAAGTTCAATCCCAGCGCTTTCATGAAAAGTTCAAAGATAAAATGAATACTGACCGACGTTTGTGATTACAATCTTTCCACTGGGAGGTTCTTATTCCTGACCCACTGTCAGTCAGGCCTGCCAGATCATTCTGGAAATGTTATTTCTGTCCAGGGAAATAATTGGATTCATCCTATGGAAAGAAGTTTCTCCCTCTTGGACTGAATTAACCCAGACTCTCCCTTCTGAAAAGGATTTTTTTTTTTACTCCCTCTGGTGGTTTCCTTAATAGAGGAAGTTTTGATAAACTGCTCCAGAACTGATACGGTCACTGTGCTTGATGCTCTCAGGACTGAGATTTTCACATGGAATTCATAGAAGAGGGCACTCACGCAGAACATTTAATCTTCCATGACCCAAACGATTGCTTTTAGTCTAAAGCGTCTTTTCACTGAGAAAACTCAAAAACTGAGCAGCAACCTCCAGGGCTGAAAGAAGAAGCCAAGTGCCCAAAACTGCAGTTCCTCAAACAGCCACTCGGGGCTGCATTAATCAACGTCTTCACGAGCTGGTACAAAAAGAGTTTTGGTAACCATTGATAGGCTTCCCCTTCACAGCAACTTCAACACAGACGGCAGACAGCTGTAGCTGATTGTTGTTTGCTAGGCGTCAGCTCCACTAATTTGTGTCACTGGACTGGATTGTGACGATGTTTGTGCTGCTTTTTTAAAGACTTATTTCACATATAATATGGCCTACTGTGCAATACAGCCCACCCACGAAGTTTATGATTGAGTTTTGATGAATACGTTTCATTTTTTTAACATTAAAGCTAATTAACATGTGTCTTTACACCCATACAGTTTATGAATGCTACTTGCTAACCATGTTTGCTAGCTTTAGCTTGATAACTTACCACTTCACCCTCTCATCGCCAAAAAATCACGAGGCTCCAAAAAGCCAACATGTCAGTGGCTGAATCCCTACACCGAGGTGTTAAACCAATGTGTGACGTCACAGTGCCTTGGTCCATCTTTTATATACAGTTTGTGGGTAGGAAAAGCGCACGCCGTGGGCCTCGCACCCCATGCCGAACACATGATGGAGCAAGACATTTTTTTTTCTCAGAAACACAAATGAATGGTCCAAATGAACACTAATGATGCTTCGTCTTCTTTATTCAGGCATCCAAGTTTGTGAGTTAAGCATTTGGTGTATTTTAAAGATGGAGGCAACCTCCAGGTCTAGAAAGTGAAGTGCCTTAAACCTGTATTCTTTCCTTTTAAGTCACCCCCCCCCCCAACAGCCAGCAGGGTCTGTTAGAAAAATAAGCCCAATTGTACAGAAGTCTGTTGGACCTGATCGAGAGACAGATCAGTTTATTGATCTGTGACCTCAGTTAACCCTTTCCTGATGCGTCTACAGTCTCACTCGTTAGTTTTGAGCATGGTGTTTATTTAGCAAATTAAGGTCACCCAAAGCACGGCAGGGTGGGTGTGGGGGTGAGGGTGTGGGGGGCATGGCTACTTTGTGACTGACAGTATCCCCTCAGCATTTTGCCATGTTTGGAGTTATTTTAGTGAAGTTCTGTTTTTGTTGTATTCCTTCATTTTTCTTTCAGTTTAGTGCCGGGACGCTCACATCCAGGCCTCGTGCCCCCCCTGTCCTGCAGGCTTTAGACGTCTCTGCTTCAACACAGCTGAGTCAAGTATAGAAGTCATTAGCAGGACTCGTTAGTTTTCCTTCATCAGTGTCATTTTGTTCACCTGTGCCTCGTCTTCCCCAGCTGTCTCGCTTTTCCCTGATTACCTAGTGTGTGTATTTAAGGTCTCAGCGTTGTTCAGTTCTTTGTTGTGTTGTTGTTTCGCCCTAGCTGTGTGCACGCCCCTGTTTAGTGTGGCCCCCTTTTTTCCCCCTCCTCTGGCTTGTTATTAGTCTTCGTACAGCCCTGGTTGAGTTTTGTATTTTATGAGAAGTCTTCAGCAATAAAGCTGCCTCACTCTAGTTTTGATTTAAGATTTCTTGATATACGGCTAATTTCAGGCCTCCTCTGTATCGACATACTGATGGTTATTTACTCGGTAAACACACTGTGGAAAATTAAAGAAACTGGCGTGTGAAATAATGGTGCTGGCAGGATTGGGACATTTACAAAAACAACCACTCCCGGCTCTGATTTGCTTGTTGGAGATCTGACAAACTTCTTGTCAAACATATTGAAGTTCTTTTTGTTTAATTTGGGGTGTTTTTTAACGTAACGGCCCAAAACTGCATTCCTGTGTAAACAGAAAAATCCCGCCACATTCATTTCCCAGGAGGAGATCTGGGTCCACGTTAGCCTGTGATGAGACGACGTCTCCCAGCTTTCTTATTTGAATTTTTGATGGATTGACTGGTTATACATGCGCTTCTCAGGCTTTGCAGAAGTCCACATTTTCATAAAGCAATCAGAGTTTTTAAACCAAATGTAACTGTTAACCTTTCCACAGTTTCCCGGGCAACAGAACCACCTTGTGTGTAGGACGTGATCTCCTGCAGCTTTCCAAAGTAGAAAATAAAGAAGTAAGATTTTGGCCATAAGCCTGTAAACAATGTGCCTCAAAGGGCTCTAACTGCGCGGGTTTTCAATGCTGTCTGTAATAAGTTGAGCTGATTGCGACTGATCCAAATCTGGCCCTTCGTACTCTTTGGCAGCGCTCCTGAGGTGGAAGTGGAAACTACTGTTCCATTCAATAATGGGACAACAGTTTCTTCTCTTTTATTCAGATATGACAGATACTGGAAATAAAACTCAATCCGAGTGTAAACATTTCCTTCACGAGTGCAATGAACTCAATAAAAAAAGTCCTCCTTAAAGAAAAACAAAAAAACTGCACATCTGGTTTTACTTTGCCCGGCAATTTACCTGTTAGCCTTTGAAATGGAAAGCAAACTGCATTCAATACTCACAAAGATGATCAGTGGAACCTTTGTTCAAAAATATCTTTAATATTCAACCTCTCATTTATTGCCAGTGGAGCAGGTCCAGTTCACACTCGGGCAGCTACTGCCGCTTTAACAGGTGTCAGGGGAAAACGAGCCAAAAAAAAAAAAGCCGGCGTTCGGGATTAAATAATAAATGGAGCTGGTTTAAAAACTGATCGATCCGCACGCCAAACAGCTTCTGTATGAGCTTTTTATTTGGTGTCTAACATTTCGAGCACAAGGCCCACCGCTACCCACCTCTGAAGCTCCGCTGACACTTCACGAAGCAAGAGAAACACTTCAAGTAGAAAAGAGGCCAATTTCTGCACCATCTCTGATCATCACTGCAAAACACAAAAATCCGCAGCTGCCTTGTGTTTGTCCACCTGATGCAAATGAATGTGTAAATGTTGGTGTTCTAAAGGGAACCTGTTAATATCCACCTCCCATAGTTTTTATTCTTGGACTCTGCTAGTGCAGCTTTGCCTGATTCCAAAATAATCAGTGTTTATGACCTCAGCTCCCTTTCCTGAACCCATTTCCCTGCTGCAAACGAGCCGCTGTGCTCACAGCCATGGACGGTGACGCTCCACAGAGCAAAGAGGTGAACAAACAGTCTGAAAGTGAACGTTTAGAGCAGCCTGAAGCGTTTGCCTCACAGTGATAGTCATACGTGTGTTTTACCTTGTTGTTGTAAATCATTTTTAAGTATGAACGTCAACTATTGTGACAGCTGGACGAGCATCGTGGGTTCTCTTTCAAGATTTCTTTCATCGCCAGTAGGTCATCCACACATTCTCATTCACTCACAGACTCACAGCCTCTAAAGGCTCAAAGACATTCTGTCCAGTCGCACAAACATTCAAATAAACCATAAAACTTCCTCTCATGGTCCATTTGAGACATTTTTAATTTCTGAAATTTTGAACCACTTTGATTCAGTACTTTTAACTGTCTTTCGTCCTGATGTCCATGTGGGGGCAGCAATGCACTGTACGTGTCTGCTAGTATCCTCCGTCGAGCCATCCAAGAGGAAGTAAAAAAAAAAGGCCCAGAAAGAAAACACTGATCCCTTCAGAGGCAATCTGTTTGAGCACGGCGTGCACAGTTTTGAAGCTGAGTGATTTACAGGCGCAATCATGCAACATTACAAAGTCAACAAGACGTTCATTTTTCCACAAGCGCTCTGAGTTTATTAATAAGTTAACAGACAACATGTTCATACTGGGAAAGCGCACATACGTGCAGAGGACGCCCTTGCATGCGCTGCACTCAGAGCAGCGCTGTTTCCCCTGTGATGGATCGGTAAAAACTAATGCTACTCTATAATGGGGGACAAACAATAATATTGAAAGAGGCAAGTCTATTTGGTGGCATGCCCATGGGAAATCAATCATTAAATTAGTCACAGACTGTGTTTAAACAGGCAGCAACATGATTCATCCAGTTTTGCAACAACTCTGATTCTAGTGATTATTATTGCGGTGTGCTAACGTTGTATCAAATGCAGCACATTTTCCAAACACAATGCTGTTGCTGCTGCCAGAAATCTTCGTTTTCCTGCAGCGATGCCAAAGCGTCATGCACTGTCTGAGGCCATATTTTCATCAAACGATGATTGCAGCGAGCAGCTAAACATAAACATGAAAATGTTTCAAAACATAATAGCAACCTTTTCCTGCCAATTAACAGAAATGTCATCAGACGGGTAGCATCAAAGTGTTGTTTTCCTGCCCGCGTTTCATACGCTGAGGCAGAGCACAAGGTGAGACCTCCTGAAAGTCACGGCCACTGCCTGCTGTGATCTCCGTAGCCGACGGCATGCGTCACCTGTCCCGCCTGTCACCGCTAACCCCGGGATGTCGCCACGGTGACAGCCTCATTACAGCGATAACCATGGTGCTGACTGAAAATGTTTCCGTTATGTTCCCGGTGATGTTATGATGTGCAGTGTTCCAGTGATGGCCTGGGGGGGGGGGGGGGGGCACTTCTGCAAACTTTTAAGTCCTCGGCTCCAGGCTGTGAGATATTTCATCCACGTCCAACCTGCAGGCTAAAGATGGTGCAGAGGAAAGTGTTACCACAGCGACACACCGGGATGTGGATGGTGCTTATCAAATCCACCCAGCTCTCCGGTGTGTCCCACCTTGGTTACATGACCTGGTCAAAGGTCACGCGGTCACACATTTCCATGTGAAAGAGGGGGAACAGTGTTTCATGACGAGACTGGTTTGTTTTACCAGTGCAGGCATAAGCAGAGAGCTTTTTCAGACATGCAGAGGTTACAAAGTACTTTTAACCTCCTGAGAGCCTGCGTCCACATCTGGGGACATTACATTTTGGCTTTGCTACACCTTTATACTTCTTTGTGCTCAGTAGAATTTTATACTTTAAGTCATGTTGTTTTTGTTGTGTTATGCTATAAAAAAAAAATCCCAGTGTCCACATCTGAGGACATCTTTATGTACATGTATGTAAATGTATGTAACAACCATGTAACAAAATACAACTTCCTGTTCCTGTTTTATATCCATATCAGGTCCATGTAATCACCAATCACTGTCCGTTCCTCCTTCTGTCTCATCTTCTGTGTTTATCCCTTTTGTCCTCCACTTTTCCATCGTCTCTGTTTCCATATTCAGGACGAGTCTTCTCCGTGTTCAGGAGGCGTCTTCTGGGTTGTTTTCTGTTCTACTTTTGAGTGTTTGTTTTCTTTGGTGTCGTGTTTTTGGTTTGATTTCCTGTCTGAGTGTCTTGATTACTTTCAGTCTCTTTCTCATCCTGTTTCAAATCTCTGTTAGTCCTCGGTGTATAAGTATTTGTATCTTTTGTCTTTGTCAGAGCCTACTGTTGGTCCCTGTTGGTGTTCGGTGCCCTGTCTACTCCTGGCTAATGTATTTTTGTCAGCTTTGGACTTGGTGTTTCAAAGCGAATATAGGCTCGTGTATGAGCGTGTGCCGGGGTCCTCTTCATCACAGAAACGGGAATATGGCTTCAAAGGTGATGCCACCTTTTGCACACAGCAATACAACATTATTGCAGAAGTGGTTGCCTTCGAAATGTTTGCATTAAAGATGAGGGACCAGGTCTGAAACCAGTTGCAGTACTTTGCTGTCTTCAAAACTAATTTGGTGTGTCAAGACGGCAGTAAAATGGCAATAACTGAGTCAGTCCATCAGTTTGAGACTGAATGGGGTCAAGCTGGTAATTAAATGCAGTCTGTGATAATACGGTGATAAACTGGCAAAAATAGCACATCTGTTGCCATCAACATAAAGAGAAATTTACACTTAACAGAAATGAATGTGAATTTCTTCTTTCCCCTCACCCCCACCTAGTTGTGGCAGATGGCTCCACCTCCCTGAGCCTGCTTCAGCTGGAGGTCCCTTCCTGAATTTGTCCTTCCCACTGTCACCAAGTGCTCATTCATAGGAGGTTGTCGGATTTCTTGGAGTTTCTAATTGTAGTCTTTACCCTGCAGTATAAAGCACTTTGAGGCAAATGTTATTGTGAATTGAAGATTCATCTTACTACATTCAAAGTCCAGCCAGAGCCTCATGTTCACTAGCTGGGACTACGTGCTCATTTAGATTTGATAGCGAATAAATTAAAAAGGGGTGGCGTGGGGTGGGTGCATGAAAATGAGAACAGGAGGGCAATTATAGCCGAGCATTTATGTAGGAATACGTCCAGATACCAGCAATTTGCAAACCCATCTGAGACCTACTGCAGTCAATCTGAGTTGAAATGCAATTGTTTGGAGACAGGTTGCCTCCCACTGTGCAACCTATTCAATGCCTTGAGATTGAAAGTGGTTGCCCAGAGTTTGAGGATGTTGAACAATGGGCAATCAGATGGTCAGTGCAGCTCACTGTAATTGTTTCCACCTCAGTGCAATCTGCCAACCACTGGTTATTCCTAGTTTCAAGGGGAATGCTGCCTTATTTTTCCTCTAGTATGACTGAGCCATTACAGAAGCCCACAGACAGAATCAAACCGCCAGATTAAACCTTGTAATCACAGGCCTGTGTTCTTAAATGTCAGCTTTGTTTGATTCTTTTTCCACTGAATATTAATTTGTCACTGGCCCTGTGGGGATGAAGATGACGAGTGGGGTGCTGATTGATAAAACTGGAATTACCTGCAACATTTTGACACATTTAGTTCCAGCCTTTATTATGTTTAACCAGATTTACGGCATCATTTGTGTCATGGTCTCTGGGTCTAGGCTTCACGGTTTTGAAATGTCTCTTTATTGTAGTTCCTGGTTGGTTTCTTTATATTTATATCCCCAAGCGTTTGGTTCTTGTTTAGTTCTGTTCATGGGTACCTTTCCTGATTTCCTGAGTCTGTTCCTGGCCCCCTTGTGTCCCTGTGTCTGTTTTGTCCCTCTGTGTCCCGCCCCATGGTTGTCTAGTTCCTCTGCTTAGTTGTCACATTTTCAAAAATCTTCTCTTTCAGTCTGTTCCCTGGGTTTTGTCCTTTTGTGTCTCCTGTGTTAAACAGATGAAGAGAAGGGCCTGACTTTATCTTCTGTCTCCGTGTCCAGTGTGTATGTCTTAAGCCTGGTCTCTGTTTTGAGTTTAGTTTAACTCTCCTTGTCTTCAGTGATTTGGTTCAGCTGTGCTCCCTGCTGTGTCTAATCTCTCCGAGTACCTCATGTGTATGTGTTTTCTGAGCCTTCCTTTGTGGCTCGTCGTGTCCTCATCTTTGGTTCTCGTCATGCTGCGTGTTCCCAAGTGTGTCCTCTTGGTATCCTCGTTAGTGTATCTCTGGCTGCTGTCCAGCTCTGTGTATGTTCACTGTATTTTTCCCTTTGACCCAGAAAGCTGCATTAAAATTCATTGCTGTTCGGAATCCTGCATTGGGGTCCTATTCCTGCCTCCCACACAGCCGTCCCATCTGCAACTTTTAACATTTAAACCTATATTATTAAATGGTAAATCCAAATATTAAATATATACAAATTTTAAATGTTAAACTTAAATGTTAAGTGATGAATTTAAATATTAATAATTAGATATAAATGTTAAATCTAAATGTGCCCGGTGAGTAGTCGTCATTATAGTGCAGAAGCACTCAAATAAAAGCAGGCTGGAGCTCTGAGGTCGGTCACTGCTGAAGGTCGTTTCCCACCATCAGGCTGTTCTGTCCAGTGATTCAGACGAAACCATTACAGGGCATGTGTTAGCAGCATCTTCCAGTACTCAAAGTTTGTGCAGGGCGAGGTGGATAAACTGTAGTCTGTATTAGCAAAGGCCGCCAGTGTTAGCGCGACACCAGGAAGGTTTGCTAGGTTACGCAGCTACTGGTTGATTTTATTTGGCTGAAGCCAAACGGTGTAAATTAGCTAAACATTTAGCTTCACTTACTCGTCCAATCAGCATGCTTTAATTTACAATCGCTTCCCAACAATTATTGGGATTCTCTCTAATATTATAGTCTTTGACTTAAAATACATGAGAACGGCTACATCGTGAATAAAACTGAACTGAGTTGAATCAAATTGAACTCAACTGTTTTTGTCCTGTTTAAATGCCTCAGCAAGGTTAGTTCTCAATAAAGGCAAAAATTGTTTGTGAAATGTGTTTTTTGTTTTTTTTTCTTGCTCAGAATGCAGAAGTGCATTTGCACTGCTTCACATCTGCCACTGTAACTGCACCACGCAGCTATTTAGCTTAGCTTAGCATAAAGCCTGGAATCTGAGAATAGCTAGGCTGGCTCCACAGCAGCTCGCTCAGGATTTCCACCATGATTATTGTGGCCAATCACAGTAATAACATCTTTATATCTACAGGACTCCATGGTTTAGTGGTATGTGCAGGTTTGGGTATATAACCAAAGTATGTGAAGGACATTAAACCATCAAAAAAAAAAAAACCCTTCGTAATCCATTGTTGTTGCTTATGAGGGAAACATGCAGTACACAAAACATCATGGAGCTAATCATCCAGGCCAACCACAGCGAGCGGCGCTCTTTAACAGAGCAGCTAGCCTTAGCTCGGAGCGCTGACAACAAATAGGTTATTAAATTAGCCATTAGGTTCTCAGCAGTTCACTCAGCTCCAGTGCTTCTCTCAACAAGCCTAACTGCACCTCTGTCACTCAGTCGAGTTTAGCCAGTTTGCTGCGGGAAATGAGTCTCTCCAGTTGTGTGAGAAAAGTTGCTGCAGTAACAGAAAAGTGAACGTCCTCGGTGGTAATCACTTTACTTTAGTCAACCATAAAGTGTGTAGATAAGCTGAGGCGGCACTAAAGTCTCTACTGAAAGGGAAACAGACAAAATAAACTAGAAAGTGTGGTAGATGTGAACGGCAGGCATGAGTTTTAAATATTATCATTAATGCTGATGGATCGTAACAAAGGCAAATCATCATAATGCTAGTGGGTCCGGGAGGAATTAAAGCCTGAACTCTGAGAGCTTTAGTGCGTCTCTCTACCGACTGACCTGAGTGAAATAAGCTCTCTAAGCCTGACCAGAAGATAAAATCACTCTCTGAGCTGAGCTGTTTTCACTCTGCAGGAAGGTTATATTAAGAGATTGCGATCTCCCCGACACCGCCACCTTGCATAGTACCAGTGGCTCTTTCATCAAGTATTTCCAGCTCCTTAACAGATACTTTCCCCCGTATGGGCCAAATTAAATCCGCTAATGTCTTCTACCGGGGTGCTTATTTGGTTCCTTGAGGTGAAATGGAGCAGCGCAAGTATTTATACCATCCTACAGGCTGATGTATGACCCAGTCATTGTCATGGAAGCTCTCTTTTTACTAGTTCCCCGTCCTTGAAATTTATAGCACCTCACAAATGTGTTCATACGCGACTGCTCATGGTCGGACAGTCAGACACACTCGCTGTGTGTTTATAGCTGTGTGTTATTCACCAGGGTCAAAGGATCCGTCTCACTTGACTGACATCTGTTTGAGCCAATTATTAACGGCTCGATAATTGATGTGCACGTCGTATAGGCAGAGATACTGCTGAGGGGCTTAGGTCACTCAGTAATGCATACTAATGGTCACCAAACAACCTCTGCAGCACTTGGTGCTGAACACTCAGGTGTCCCTGAAGTGATGACTCTTTCACATTCAGTCATTATTCTTTATGCTCAGCACGGAAAACCAGACTAAACCTGGGAAAAGGTTTGACTTTCATTGATTTGCCGTGATTTACGTTGAGTATTCACACAACAAATACAGCAAACCACAGATGGGTCGAGCCACACACAATTAGATCACTAAATTCCCCCCGTATACAATAGTGTCATTTCATATTTTTAATCCTAGGCATTCATATTTTGGTTGTGACCACAAGTGACCGTGTTTAGATGTGACGGTGGCATGCTAAGTTACCAGCGCTAAGCCTGCTGAGCAAGCTGCATCTTTAAACTGTACGAATGCCAGTGCACAGATCGCAGCTTACCGGTGCCAGGCGATGCTCTAATAAAGTAACAGAATTTCACTCATCAAAACTGGAGCCCAGACTTCCTAGGACAAATAACCTGACAGGGAGCCATATTATTCATCAGGTAATTCAGTACAAAAATACCAACACCACAAACACAGCCAGGAGCTCGAGTTAGCTGCCAGTGTCGACACGTGTCCACTAACGTGTCCAAATTCCTACCTTTTAAGCCTCAAATCCAAAACTCTGGAAATGGAGTCGATCGGAGATTTGATTCCACATGTCCAAGTGTCCTTGATCATGTCAGTTTAATAAATGTAACATACTGTAGGAGTCTTTGTGTTACTCAAAAACAGTAACGCTTTACATATTTTTCATTGTTTATTTGAAAAGTGATGTATTACAGTGCATAAGTAATCCTGGAGAAATGGTACCTTTTTGTGACGTCACTCTGTAACATGGCCCGAGACGCACTGTCAGAAACCTTCAAGCTAACAGCAACAGTCCCACAGCCTGACACACATCCCTACCCTGAGAAGGTAGAAGAAGCAAGACAAAGCAAAGTTAAAGAGTGACCGCCCATCACTGTCTCTGACACAAGCTGAAGATCAGGCTCTGGCTGCTTAGCCGCTCTCTGCTACATTTGTGTCATACCGTCTTTGCAGACGCTCGCAAAGAGTTGATGTTGTGTTAGCAGCTGTCAGCTGTCATCCTCTTGTCTAATAAAAATAAAAGAATGCCCAGAAGTTATAGACCGCTCTGCCATTGTCCTCCTCCCAGTGAGCTGCTCGTAGGTGCAGTGGAAATGCATACTTTTTCAATCCACCCATGCGGAACCTTTGTAACACGGGTAATGACCTAATTAGAACTGCGATGTGATTACTGAGTTTAGTACACTAATGAGCTACATTGCTGTGGCAGTGGAGCTGAATCTGTCTGCAGCACATGCTGCAGAGGGTGGTCAGGATTATCCATGATGGATGCACCGTCACCCGTGGACTTCCTGTACCGCACATCATCAGGCCAGACGGAGCAATGTGACAAAGTAATGCATTACTTTGTTACCAGTGTCAGTCACAGTAACAAGAGAAGGCAATGCTGTCTATATTCATGAGCGCTGTGATAACACAGCTGTCAGACTGGTCCTTGAAACTTTTTTGATTGCACTCATACTGTTCATGTAGCGGTGTTGTCAGCTCAGCAGAGATTTTTTTTAAGAGCCAGATGGAAGGTAATATCCACCAGGGATGCACTTCAGTACCTGCGTGTTATTAAACTTAATCTGCAAGTCAGGCCTGTTTTTCAGTCTGGTTACTTTAACCAACACACACACACTGGGCCACAGAGAGACCAGGAGCTTCACTTCACTTTGATTTATGTTAAATGACAGCTGCAAAATCTTTGTTACACTTTCCTGAGATTGGAAAAAACAAATTTGCGTGTGATATTACAGCGGTGTCGGTTTGAAGTTTGGGTAGGCTTGCCTTGGTTGTGTTTGTGGGAAGGATGTGGAAATGGAGGCTGAAAAAAAAAAAATCAGGATTTGGGTTAAAACATGTACTTGTTACAGTAATAATAAAAGGCACGAGTTGAGGTGAGGGGACAAGTTTCTAGTGTGCTTTTTCAATAGATTGCTTCGGGTCGTCAATTCTTTTCCTTTTACAAACTTGAGCAAACATCATCGGGTCCTTCAGATGAACTCGGGCATCGTTAACACAGCATATTTAAAGCAATCAGTGCTTACAGCTTTGAGCCCTAGAAACAAATGTCAACACGTTTCTGTTTCTAGGGTAAAGCTGAGTGTTTGTCAGTGATGGAGAGGCTGGAAAGCCCTGACGTCAGTGATACACAGCAACCATTAGGTGATAGAAGGAAACCATAGAAAAACAGCAACCATGCAGTTCACTGACAGCTTGAAGCGATGGTCTCCCCTCTGAGTGTTTCCAGGATATTTTTTTTTTCCCTTAAATGTCATGAAAATTGGTTTGTATTCGATAGCTTTGCAAAGTGGTGAAAGAAGCATTTAGGCCCTTTACTCGCGCGGCGCAACGATTTGAGCATAGAAATCTGTATGTAAAGATACATAATGTTGAGCGCAGGATTCAAACTATTCCAGAATGACCTAAAACTGTTGACGGAATGTAACAAAGAACGGCTTTGACGCTGTATATTTCTTTTCCTCTCGTTCATTTCCTGGTTTCTTCTATGGGGGTGGACATCTCCCGCTCCCCTCTGCAACCTCTGCACTTCAAAACTTTGGCAACAGTGGCTGAAATTTGCATCTCATGTAAATGGGAATTAGTTTTGCTGGAACAACATGAAGGTTGGTGACCCAAAGTCCAAATTTATACAGGTTCTTACTGCAAACGCACCAGTGCATATGACAGATGCTGCTATTTAACATAGCTATTAAAGACGATTCCAGTGTGACTGTGTGTGGGTGGGTGGTTTGTGTGTGTGTGTGTGTGTATTGTGCATTTCTGTGTTTACATATGAGTGTGTGTGTGTGTACGTTGCCGAGCCTATTTTGGGCTTCTTGGAAAAACTGCAAAGGTGTTCTGAGAGCAAACCTTTCAGCGACTCCTCTGCACACCTCCCCTCTCGTTAAATCTTTTATCTTTTGTTACTGGAGCCTAAAAGCACTCATCAAAAAACACACAGGACACTAAAACCGGGGCGCTTTTAAAGCAGGTGTTCTGTCAGATTCACGAGAGGGACCGCGTTTCAAGAGGATCGCTTGCCCAGGAGCGAATCTTTGTAAACCATGAATGTCCAGATGAAGTAAAAATGTCAAAGCCTTAATGGACTGGAATGTTAATTGAGGCATTTATCATGATGTCGAATCAAAGCTCTTACACGGACATGGAAATGGGCTGCCTGGACCTGCCTGGAGTCCCGGAGGCGTTGTCAGCACAGCTCATGTTGAGTATGTGTTACAACATCCTGAGTGCCGTGGGCTTTAGGGGCTTCTCCTCTCGATTGGCTGCACAAGAAGAATGAAAAACGGTTCGATGCAACTAATGACAAGTAATGAACGTCTTTCGTGTTAGAGTGACAGAAAAACTCAAAGTGATGAATGTGACAGAGGAACCTGGCCAGCAAGCAGACTCCAGCTGTGCCAAGCAGGTATCCTGGATATAAATCGCTTCCCTGTAGAGCGAATAAAAACAAGGAGGTAAAAGAGCTGAAGACCACATGCAGCTGAATTTGAAAGCAGCCAGACGAAATCATCACTTTAATGATTCCAATAACACTGAGTGTTTTGTTTGAGGGTTCACTGTAATTAGTACCACTGCTGCAATTCACTTTAACACTTCCCTTTTGTCATTATTAACTTGTGCTTCTAGTGTTTCAATGCGTCTCTTTGTGTTGCAGTGCCGTGTTTTTGCCGTCATTTTCTCTTTTACTTTGTTAATGAGCGTGCAGGGCAGCACGGTGGATCGCACTGTCGCCTCACAACGAGACGGTGTGGGTTCGAATCCACCATTTGGCCGGGGCCTTCCTGTGTGGAGTCTCTCCGGGTCCTCCGGCTTCCTCCCACAGTCCAAAGACATGCGGCGTCTCTGTCATCCTTGCAACAGAGTGGCGACCTGTCCGGGGTGTTCTCTGCCTCTCGGTCCACAGCAGCTGGGATAGGCTCCAGCTCCCCTTCGACCCTCAGTTGGATTAGTGGAAGAAAACGGAGCGGTGGACTTTGTGTGCATCTTTGGTTGATTTGGGTGCTTTGTTTTCCTGCCCTTGGGGTTCTCAGCTACACCCTAATTGTTTCCGTCAGGTCTGCATGTATGTGTCGTCCCTCCACGTGTCCGGAGTTTTCCCTCGGGCCCTCCTTGGGTGTCAGTGTGTTCTTTGTGGTTTGTGTTCAGCAGCGGGGACTAGCCTTCTTTGGCTTATTAGATTATTCTTTGTTTGTGCTTCTTATACTTCGATTAAGACTGTACATAAAAGATGGCCATATGTAGGCCATGCCAATGCCCATTGGTTTGTGGGCAGGCCATTTAAAGCCTTGACTGTAGTGTTCTGGCCATTACCATTTTGAGCTTCAATTGGCTGTTGGTAAAAATCAACCACAAAGAAACGAATGTCATTCGTCAGATATCGGCTTCAAATATTCTCCGAAAGGCGCCGAAACAGCAGAGAGGTCAAGTTCAGTGGATTAGCAGAGGTGCGCAGCAGTGGTTTCAGCTTTTACCTTCTTCACGCCTCCTAAAGTTCTGTAAATATAGCTCATGTTTCCTCTCGGCCTGCCTGTGTCCTGCATTTAGGTCCTCTTTCAGAAATGAACTTCAGCACGTCTTTTTCTACTAAGTTTTATGTGTTAAAGGCGGATATCCCACCACTCATTTAAGTCATCTGTTGCCCAATCTCTCGAAGCCAGATGAATGCAAACTCCTGAAAGTTACTGCAGGCTTGAAACTTTGGCAAGAGCCATAAATAACTGGTTATTATTTTTATAGGCTGAGCAGTCAGTACTTGTTGCTTATCTGCTTATGACTGAATTACAAGTCGATGAGATGATTCTTTAACTCCATTGTTCTCTCCGTATGACACTGTGAATAAGGAAATGTCACATCCATCAAGGACAGGGCTTTTTTTTTTTTTTTTTTTTTTTTATTTCAACACGTGAAAAATTTTATTT